>JAUBNY010001187.1:351339-410942 GCA_032275445.1 Crypturellus soui
GGGGTTGGACTAGATGACCTCTAGAGGTCCCTTCCAACCTTAGGCATTCTATGATTCTATGATTCTATGATTCTATTAAGAATTTAGTCCAATGCATAAAGTATAGTTTATTAATTTTAATTAATTATTCATTATATTTTTATTGTGTTGAATGACCCATGCAGTAAATGTTACATAAATATCTATAGGGTAATAGTCATTTTATATTCCGGGGACATCAACACCAAAAGCATGAACCCATGCAATGGGATTATCTTCCTTAGCTAGTCAATCACTCAGTCTACTAAATGAATCTATTAAATTTACTATTACTTCTCCAAAATTAGCACCAGATAGGATAATTACTACCAGGCAGGATAATTGAACAAGCTAATAGACAATACAGCAATAATAAATTCTCTCAAATTTCTACAGGACAGAAGATCAGCATGTTGGTAAAATTGTTTATAGTTCATTACATGAATTGAGTAAGTTGACTAAAACGTTCTCGGTATTTGGAACATTTGCTGAAGATTCTGAAGCTCCCCATAAATGTAATAAAAATGTAATAAATCCTGTCTTGTCTCTAATCAGAGCAAGAAATGAAAAGATTGGTCTCACTCTGAGGCTATATATAACTATTATTGTTATATATATATATATATACACACACATACATATATATGTACATATATGCAATATATATTGTTACATATTTATAATGTTCTATTTTCACCAAGATCTTGCTTGTTCAATATTGTCAGACATATTTAGTTCTCCTAACTGACAACAGCAATAGATTATATTATATAATGCTGATTACAGGTCATATCAAAATAAATTTATGATTGTCATAAGTCCACTCCCTTTCCACTCCCTTTCCTTATCTGGTTTAAAAGGCAATAGTTTTTCTCTACCCTGCAGTTACTGGTTACATGGAAGAACAACAATATTCATGAGTAAAGAAATGATGAATATGTTTTTCTTTTTGTATTTAAGAGATCAATCCAAAGCCTTTTGAAATCAATAGAAGTCCTCTTGTGAACAGCAGACTACAGAAGTAGATCTAAGCATCCATGTCTAATACTTGTTACCTCTTTTTTGCTGCAAGTTTTTGGACAAATGATTTTGGGAGTAAATTATGACATAAGATGGGTAACGGTACTCAATTGTGGCTACTAAAAAATATAAATCACACCTAAGAACATGATTTTGTCAACAGTAACTATCCCAAGTGTTAAATATTGCATTAAAGAAAATATTTTTAGAAGCTCCTTGCACAAAAGCTAAACTGCTGCCATTTTGATGATCACAAAACAAATCTCCATAGCCTATAAGAACCGACAGTACACTTTAAGAGTTATCATGTAAAGTAATTTGTGAGAACTTGAGTTAGTTTCTAGAGAAGCTGGCTCTGAGCAGGTTGGTATGTCAGGTATTATGCTGTAGTGCTGTGCAAAGACAACAGTTCAGGTCCCTGCAGCAGGACATTAGAGTTTTCCAGCCAAGCAAAGCACCCAACATATAGGAGAGCTGAACACCACCACCCTGTCGCTGTGTTGATAGAGCTGTACTGAGTCTAGTTGTGAAGCTTGTTCACAGTTACATTTGCAAAAAGTCCTGCATAATACTTTGTAGATGTTCTCCAAGTACGCACAGCCTCCAGAAGTGTACCTGTGTAGCTGATATCTATATTGAGGATAATGATAAAGTTTAGAACCACTTTAGGCAGCTAAATGGTCTGTTTTACAAAAGTTTTGGAACCAAATTTTCCGACAGACTCTACTGCTTTCACACTACTGCAGCAGTAAAATCATTGCCTTTATTAAGGACTGTAAATTTAGGATGTTGTGTTTCAAAAATAAATAGCCTACTTGTGTAAACTTTCCTCATCAGAGGTAACTATGTTAATAAAGATATTCTACATGTAGTTAATTATTCTGAGGTTAATACAAATAGCCTAGGAACATGCTTAAGAACACACTGTAAGTTTTAAGGTATATATATATATATTATTTTGGCTAAGATGCAATAGACCAAAACTTACAGATAGGCAGGTGCTAAAAGTCTTTGTTGCAGACAAACGGGTTTTAATTAATAAATTTATAATTAATTATTAATTAGGAGGATATCATTTTAAGGAAGACCTCAAATATTTTGTCTGACACCCTCATAAATCACAACAGAACTTGAAATATTTAGAAAAGCTCCGATCTGTATAAATCAGAATTTGCTTTGCTTTGAAATGAGACTCCTATAATGTAACCATTTCCAAACATAAGGTGAATAAAGATCACTATCTGATTATCTTTGCACAAGAAATGCTACTGTTTTACTCAGAAATCTAACTGGAAATTATACCATCACAAAAACAAACATCTCTAGCTACTATTCAAGAGACAGATATTAATTGTAAATGAACTGCTGCAGATGGTCAAATTTTCAGAATTTGAGTTGGCAGTTGTTTCAAATGCATTTAAAAAGAATGGATTTTAAAAAAATATCCTGTTCATGAAAGCAAATCAAGATTATCAAGTGGTTACATGCATTTCTTGTATAGAAATAGACAATAGAAAATGAAGATTTAAAACAGCTAAAACGTATTTATATAAAAGAATGAATAGAAGCTGAAATATGTTGCAAATGTTCACCATTTTTATTTAAAAAAATCCTTGGTATTTTTTACAAAACATATCTTAAATCTTTTAAAGCCTTTAACCCTCTTCATGTTAGAAATATGAACCCCTGCTACTGAATTGAGAGACACATCCTGCAACAGCCCCAGTACAGCCAGGGAATAGCCCTAGCTATTCTCTTGATTGCTATGGAAAGTTTTATAAGGAAATTGAAATAAATTTCATTATTTGATATTACACAAACACCATATTTCTGTTAAACCATAACTATAAATAATGAAGCTTTCCTTACACTTCCAATTTTCTTATATTAATGTATTCATAATGCCAAAAAAAAATGGGTAGAGAGTATTCATGTTTGCCTAGAAAATGAAAGTTGTTGCTTTTAAAAGTTTAACTGCTATATGCAGAGTAAACAATATATGTTCATGACAGGCAAAAGAATGAGTTCTTGTCACCAATAATAACTCACAAGAAACTGTGAAAAATCTACTAAAAGTTCAAAAAGGATGGTAATTTGATCATTCAGGCCTTTGATAAATGTCGTAACAACTTCAAATTATGTGTAGCCTAGAATATCGCTAGCTTTCAACTGCACCAGACATCCAACAATCCTGCACCTTCCAAAGGGAAATGTACAAAAATGATACAAACAGTCAAATATCAAAAATCCTATTGTCAAGAAAGGAACAGTCCTTCATGTTAAAAGGAGACCAGTAACTCTACAATAACAGAGGTAAAAATGAAGCTCATTTTTGTAAAGGACCTTCCCAATGTTACAACTTCATTGTTCCCCACAATGGACCTCTCAGTGTTACAACTTCAGAAATAGTATGTGTCAGTATGAATCTGTGTTTCCTTGAGAAGTCCTTAAAACAGGAAAAATGACAGCACATATAGTCCATGGAGCATTGTAAAAATAACCAAAATCAAATGTGCAGGACTAGGATTCATCTAATCAAATTAATTTATTACTCAAAAAATTAACAGGGAATGCTACAGCTCATTCTAAAAAAAAGACATTTAAATAGACCGATAAATTGCCTTCAAATTTCTTATTTCTTCCCATTGCCGACAGTAACTTGCATACATGTAGATGTCTACACATTTGTGAAAATAGACCTCTGTAATAGGTGAGATGATGTGTTTCATAGGGGACTCAAGAAAGGTCTATTTTTATAAAAATTTAGGAAAATCTTACAGAGTATCAGTATATGCTTTCATACATACCTGTTCATACAGGTAGCATAAATTAATATCTGGATTAACAGAAGAGTAATACCTCCTAGGCTTAGTTAAGGCTCTTATTAAATAAACCAATAATGCTTCAGTTCCAAGAGATTCAGAATCCTGGTACTAATTTTAAGTGATGTCTGGGCCAAAATAAATGTTGTTTAGGAATCAAAGGCATACAGACAGAGCTGTCTTTTATCTGACTGACACTTCTTTGTGTTATTCTCCAGAAGAAAAATTACAAAAACCCAGGAGCTGTTGCTGTCTTACACCAAAACCAGCTTCCCTGAAGGAGATGCAGAAAAGAGACAGAATGACATATTTCTTGTGTTGGAGAATACATTATGTAAAATATGCAAACAAAAAATAGAATTTATACACCTTGGATTTATTGGCCTCATGCACAGTTCACGGTGGGAAATAAGTGTAGAAGCCCTGCACAGATCTTTTATCAACTACTAGTCAGTGAACAGAACATATGGTAAAACGATTTTTTTAAATTATTTTTTTCCAGTTCCATGACAGAACAGTCAAGAATCTAAACTGTTGTGTTCCTCAGCTTCCTAGGTTCACAATAGCCAAACTCTGTGTACAACCAGTTTGACATAACCTGCAACTGGACAGCTGCTCACATGATCAGAAGTAGCTTCTAAGATCATTAAGAAACATTTGCAATCCTTTAATGCAAAGCTTTTTCTGGAAAGAAAAATGTATTTAGGCTTATGTGATGAAATGTGATGAAAAATCAAATCTTTTATCAGTTTTGCATCTTACTGAAAATATTCTGTGGGCATCATTATTGTTTCCCATCATTACAAAAGCCAAGAGCATCAAAGATAGCTCTGGACTCCCTATTGAGCTACCTCAGCCTCTAATGAATCTCACCATCTGATCCTGCAACATTCCTCAAAGTACAGTGTTCTGAATGTAGCATTTCTGGGAAGAGCACCAAGATATGACAGAATTCACTGTATGTGTTGTTAGTGCCTGTGGCTAAATTTTGTATTTTGAAATACCCTGAGGCATTGGGTAATGTGAATATGAGGTTTTTTTTTTTAACAATTTAAAAGTCATAATGAATTTAAATGTATGGTTGTAATTATTTGCTAAGTCATTTAGTCTTAGAAAGCGGGAAGGTTCTTCTCTCAAAAGGATACATCATAAAATACCAGGAAGTTATCAGCAGAATCTAAATAATTTCTTATTTTGAAGTGATGTACAAACAAATATTCTATGTAGTTCTACTAATAGAACATAACATAAGGTAAATCTAAATTTATCTTCTTATCTTAAAATATCATATTTAAAAAAAAAAAAGTATTTCATTGGTATGTTGTGCCATTGTTTAAAGCAATTTAAACAGACAAAAACCCATTTGAATTCTCTCTACTTTCTTTTGTGGGGTTAATATTCAGGAGAAAGTCCTGTTGTCTAGATGAGTGTATTTTTGTAGGTGAAAAGCTATGCATCTAAGAAAGATCTAAACTATGTCTAGATGAATGTAATTTTCATATCTCTAATTTAATCTTAAGTGATCTAGTGGGAATTTTTTTATTCTTGAATGCTTTTAAGGCATGTTTTGCCTTATGCTTAACAATGCTAAAAGTCTTGTATTTGCAGCTCTGTAAGCTTTCTCCAGAGCCACTATTTTTATTTTCCTCTTGTTTTCATGTTGTGGGTCTTGCACTATTATTCACTGCAAATCCCAACACTGTTTTTATGAACCTTTCCTGTAGAAAGCAACTACCACTGTTATTAGATTGGCCCATCTTCCCCATGCTCACTATTCTTTACCTTTTTTTTTTTTGTATACTTCAGTGTATATTAGAAAACACCAAAATGCACAGAATGCACAGAAGAATATATAATGGTAATTTAAATATGTAATAAATATCCAATAGCATATGTTTATAGAAGTTTAGCAGCCACGGTGCTACAATTGCACCTAAAAATTAGCGTATACCTGTCAGAACTAACATAATAAAAAATGGAAAATTCCAATGGGGAATTTGAGCAGGTGTTGACTTATATAGTGAAAGGAAGTAGGACATCAAAAAATCCTTTTCCTCATCTCCATCTTCATTGTTACCAGCTAGCGCGCCTAAAAGAATATGAAGAGGAAAATGCTTTCCAACATTGCTTTTCCTTGCTGATCACGGGGGAGAGTTTGTCCTTCTCCTTTCTCTTTCTCTCTTTTTTTTTTCTATTTATTAACTTATTTTCCTCCTAAAGTACATTTCATTGTTGGAGCTGATGTATGCCATCAGCTACAGATACCACTAATAAAACTGTTATGTACACAAGCCTGGTTCAGCATCCTTCATGGAGCAATACTTAAGAAAATTTAGGATAAGAATTCTTTCTTGTGTCTCTGAAACATTGCCCAGGGGAAAAAAAAATACAAAAAGAAAAAGTTGAAGTTGTCAGCAAGTCAGTTCACCATCCTCAAAATATTGGGCCGATAAAAGAGCCAAAATAACTTCTGGCAGGACTTCAGTCATATCTATATTAGAGAACCCAGAAGCATATGTCAGTTCGTGGGCTGCAGTTCATGAGCCAGCTATATCCTGATCCTGTATTTGGACACAGCTCCCATTCACTGTCCCTTCCCCTTCCAAAGTTGCCATCTTTTAAATCTGTTTTAAAGTTTAGATATTTGAAATCATTTCCTCTCCTAAGGAAAATTAAATCAAAATAAAACAAAAAATACAAGAAATTCACTTATTTTCTCCCCCAATAACCCTGTACACAAATATTTATCGGAGAATTTTCAAATTTATGGTTTTTTTTCCTAATACTTTTTTTTCTTTTTTTGTGGAACTTTACAAAATGTTCATGCTTTTGCAAATAAAAATTTTGTTCTACAAAAACTGATTTCATTTTTGCCATTTTATCAGCCTTCTCTGGAAAATGACTTCTGGGTTGAGATGAGATGTCTTTTGACATAAAATTCAGTGCTTATTTATTCATAGAAAATATGTACTATAAATGATTAATTCTACTGCATATCAGAGCAAAGAAAGAAATCAGTATAAGGTAATATAGTAGTTTCTTGGATGATTTATTTTCCTCCACCATTTGATATTTCATCCTTCAGTACAGGAAAGTGCGACTTCTCTAAACACAAAATCTGAGCAAATATTATAATTCAGTACAGATTAGAAATCTAAAATATTTTCACCTTTAAATTCCAATAACATAAATTTTTCCTGTTTAACAAGAATTGTCTGATGGGACAAATAAATTAAATAAATACATATATGTCAGAAAATCATTTTATTAAATTCTAAGCCTGTTCATACACAGTAAAATATGTGCCATGATCAAGAATATTCTTTTCACCACTTCCTGTCATTCATTTGTATCCTCAGCTTAACTTTTCAGAGTCACTGTGTCAAGAAGGTTAGTGCAGTTGCAGGAATTTGTGATGGACCATTTCACTCACATTCACTAGGGCAAACATCTATAGCTGGCTAGTAAACCATTTACTCCACAGAGAACATGTTCTCTTTAGCTGAAAAGAGACATCTGACAAATTAATACATTAATAGTGAGATGTTAGCTGCAATAGCAGAAAAATACTCTCGGACACCAGCTTTCTTTTTTAAGTGGATAAATTAATACTTTTAGACACTGGTAGAGTCACTGAAGACACTGGTATAAAACAAGATAAAAGCAATGTTAATAGGATCTTAGTCATGCTTGTAATCTTTCAAACATACAGTTCATGAATTACTTTAAAAGTCACAACATATACACTCTACATTATGTAAACCTAGGTGCATAGAGGAAACTCATTTATTAGGGTCATCAAAGGGAAGGCTAGGGATCTGAGGAAAAATGACTGATTTCTTCTGGCTCCTTTTTATCTCAAAGTTTTGCTGTTTTACAAAACAACACTTTTGGCTGGGTAGAAGTTTGTCAATTCTATTTTGTATAAAAGTGAGCAAAGAGAAGATTAATAACCACAGAATATAATATAGATATGATGTAATGGTATATCAGCCCATGCTTGGAATCTTCATCACTATTAAATTAATATATTTGAGTGATGCATATGAGTAGTATGAAGATAAATTTTACTCTAATTTTCTGCATTTTTCCCTCACGTTCCAATGACAGAACCATCAAAACCTGCAGAGTTTTACAAGCATAGTTTTATATGATACAAAAAAAAAATCTTCAGATTTGGCTTGCTTCCTTTGCACGACTAATTTTTCTCAGGAACTGTGGGTAAATAGTCATATTTGTCATACGGTAAAACTTGAAATGATATGGAAAAGTTTATTGTAGTTATTAGAAAATTGAGGTAAAAGGAATATATTTAGTGATGACATAATTATACATAGTTTCACGAAAAAATAGATCAATTTGTTTTATTTTCATAGATGTTTTATTTGGGCAAAAAGTATTTTAAAACCAGAAAAGACTGGTTTCAAAGGACTATAATCTAGATCCCTTTAGACTGATGATGATACTAAGAATCCTTCATTATTATCATAATTTTTATTTATTTTTAATGTGATCCATATAGTAATCTCATTTCTAATATACTGAAGATTCTCCAGCAAAACCAAACTCTTATCTTCAAATAAATCATCTCCTCTTGTAGTCTGCCTTGACTCATATGCCATTACTACAAGCCATCCCACATGAACTATTTGAACGCTCACTACTTTCTCCCTGCCCTCTTTCCTGTCCTTTTCTCACACTATCCTCCTCTCTCAACAGTGATCTTCCTGAATTTGTTTTGAGGTCTACAGAAATGCAACCAACCTCATCCCACTCAACCTTTCATCTCTTTTTTATTTTTCCTTTTCCTTGAAAATTAGCTATGCTAGCCTTTCCCTGAATCTCATAATCTCTCTGTAACTCACAGCCTACATATACTCACTAACTAACAAACTCAGCAATCCAACAGAAACAATACTAAACCAAGTTAGGGATGAAGAATAAAGGATAGGCAACATTTGAGAAGCAGCTTTGTCATCCACAGAAGTGAAAATTTGAATAGGCAGTCTCCTCACTTCAGTTATTAAAATCATAACTGTTCCACTCACTGCTTTGCTTTCAAGTCAGAAGAGTGGAAGAAGTGTTACTATTAATAGAAATGTTATCATTGCTGTTGAGAAACTCATGATTGCAGCAAAAAAAGAGAAACCAATCCACCTTTCCACCACCCTTTTTTACTTCTCCCATTCCACATAATGTCTTATCCACATTAGAGTTTGGTACCTCTTGATAATCCAGCTCACTGTTTTGCAACATGGGTAAATGAATTCAGAAAACTGTAAAATACCAAGCATAATCAAATGGTAATCCTCCACTGGCAAACAGAAAGTTAAATCTACAAAAGAAGGATATTTTTATGAAGTATTAGGGCCAAGTGATCCTAATTATTTACTCATATACTCAAGTAGTTAACAGAATTTAGCACACTACTGCTATTGCAATTGCTCTGATATGCTGTTCTTTTCTCCGGCATTGCTAAAGTGGCTTATAGGATTTCTATTGCCAGGACAAGAAATGTTTTATGAAAAGGTATTCAAATTCAGCAAAACAAAACTGTTACTTTAAATCATTAAGAGATAAATGGATTGCTGCTTTAGCTATTGTGGCTGTGGTAATTACTTTGACCAGTATTACACTCTTAATAATACATGAATGTAAGAAAACAGTGCACAGGATCAGGGATCTGCTAAGACAAATGACAAAGTCAAGGGAAATAAAAATACTTAGAGCAAAGGCAGAGATCAATAAAATGGAAGATTCTAACTGCATATTCTACTTTCAATTTTTTGTCTAACAGAACTATTAGACAAGATAGATTTAGTCAGGAGATATTCACTTAGAACATTATTTTTTTCTAAAACAAACAATGAATGGAAAATTAAAGCCGACAATTTCAAGAAGAATGATTTATTGGCTAAACAAAAGTGTAAATGAAGATGGGAAATACCTTTGGTTGTTCTTAAATGCCACGGTATGACTGTAACAACTCAATTTAAGATAATTGTATATGCTAATTGCACCATTAACCCACTGCACTCCAGTAACATCACATTTTGGTACCATATCAAGACAGATAAATTATGCACTGTATCTTTTATATTACTCTGTTCATTAGATACACATTCCATGTGTTTTTAGATACACGGCCTGATTATTATATTCCCAATGCACTTGTTTGATGTAGTATCTATGTAAAGATAACTTCAAACCAACACAAATATTAATCATTTTAAAGGTCACAGATCAGTTATGAGGTCTTGAGAAAAAGAAAGACACAACAAATGCAAGACTAAACATACTTCAGTAAAACAAACTGATGTATTTTTTTAGTAACTGTTAAACCATTTATATTACATCAATAAATCACACAGAATAACAGAATCCTTAAGGTTGGAAAGGACCTCCAGAGATCATCTAGGCCAACTCTGCTGCTCCAGCAGGGACACCTAGAGCACATGGCACAGGGTGGCATCCAGGCGGGTTTGGAAGATCTCCAGAGAAGGAGACTTCACAGCCTCTCTGGGCAGCCTGTTCCAGGGCTCTATCACCCTCACAGGAAAGTTCTTCCTTATATGGAGATGGAACCCCTTGTGTTGCAACTTACACCCATTACCCCTCATCCTGTCACCACCACCACAGAGAAGAGCCTGTCCCCAACCTCCCTACAATCACCCCTCAGGCACTTGAACATGTTGATCAAATCTCAGCCTTCTCTTCTCCAGGCTAAACAGGTCCAACTCACTTAGTCTTTCCTCATATGACAAATGCTCCAGTCCTTTCATCATCTTTGTGACCCTGCACTGGGGCCTCTCTAGAAGCTTCACGTCCCTCTTGTATTGGGGAGCCCAGCCTGAACCCAATACTCCAGGTGCGGCCTCACCAGAGCTGAGCAGAGGGGCAGGATCCCCTCCCTCAATCTGCTGGCAACGCTCCTCCTCATGCAGGCCAGGATCCCATTGGCCTTCTTGGCCATGAGGGCGCATTGCTGCCTCATGGTTAACCTGTTGTCAACCAGGATTCCCAAATCCCTCTCTGTGGAGCTGCTTTCCAGCAGGTCAAACCCTAATCTGTACTGGTGTCTGGAGTTATTCCTTCTCAGGTGCAGGACCTTGTACTTGTCCTTGTTGAACCTCAGGAGGTTCCTCTCTGCCCAACTCTCCAAACTGTCTAGGTCTTTCCAAATGGCAGCACAGCCCTCAGAAGTGTCAGCCACTCCTCCTAGTTTGGTGTCATCTGCAAACTTGGTGAGGGTGCACTCTGTGCCCTCATCCAAGTCATTGATGAACAAGTTGAAGAGCACCAGGCCCAGTACTGATCCCTGTGAGGCACCACTGGCCACAGGCCTCCAACCAGACTCAGCCCCATCTATTACCACCCTCTGGGCTCTGCCATCCAGCCAGTCCTCAGTCCACTTCACAGCCCACTCATCCATTCCACACTTCCTAAGCTTTCCTATGAGTATGTTATCGGAGACTATGTTGAAAGGCTTGCTGAAGTCAAGGTAGACAACATCCATGGCTCTCCCATTGTCCATCCAGCCAGATGCCTCGTCATAGAAGGCTATCAGTTTCATCAGACATAACTTCCCCTTGGTGAATCCATGCTGACTACTCCTGATCACCTTCTTTTCCTTGACAGGCCTAAACATGGTCTCTAGGAAGAGCTGCACCTTTCCAGGGACGGAGATGAGGCTAACCGGACTGTAGTTTCCTACAGGTTTTGAAGACTGGGGTGACGTTGGCTTTCTTGTACTACTTTCTGCTTACATTTGGCTTTCTCTCCACTATTACCTTTTGCATTTTAACTAAGGCAAAGTACTCAATGCACATGAAATTAATACATTATTTCTCACTTAGAGATATCCTTCAACTCTAAGATTAATTTCCAGGTATTACAATTACTAATATTTAAACTGACAAAGCCAGTGGATCTACATCTTCTGTCCTCCAGTTCACCACCTGCATGTTGGAAGCTACAAACACTGAACATTTCTAATTCAGGCAGAAGACCTACTGCAGTCTATGTTAATCTAAATTCACAGCCTTGGGCACTGAAGCTCATCTGTCCAGCTGTCCATAATTTGCAGCAAGTTCTACTCCCTCCTTGCTCTATTGTGCATTGAGACCTTATATTTCCTTTCATGTAAATGCTGCAAAATGCAGTAGACAAATATTATATTACTATTATATTACTATTACAGCTATATTGGGCTTGGAAGACTCCAACCAACAAATCAGTGATTATAGACCTCGCTGAGAAGCAACAGGAAGTAACACTCCGACAAATGCTGTCTTGAAGTACTTCACAGAAGCATTTGCTGTAGATTTTGGGCAAAGGAACATCTTATATAGCTATAACTCATGAGCTGCTTATCTCTTCCTCTGGCAGCCTATCCATATTCAGTGTTGCTGGAATCTTTTTATATTAGTTGCCTGAGCGATCTGGCAAAATCCAGCAGCAGTGCTGTCAGGTTCCTAATTTAAATTAGACGGTGCTGGTAACGGCAAACATGTAAAAGATTTACATGAGCTTCACCTCTTCTTTCTCAATTCCTTTGGAATCCATGAGAGATTTTTTTGTTATTTTCTCAGAATCTCAGATAAAATAGTATTGAAATCTATGATCCGGGAACAGTACTATTGAAAATCCAAGGAGATAACAGCATTACAGTGCTAGTGTAGGTATAAAGCAAAAATCTTTTCTTTTTCTTTCTTTTTTTTTTTCTTTTCTTCAACACCACTAAAGATACACTGCATGGAAAGTGTACAAACTGGATGTATGCAATATATCAGTTTAATTACAAAGAAATATCCAGCCTTTATTGAAAAACAAAGTCAAGAAACTTGAGGAAGGAATCACGGAAGTAAAAAAATCTGTAAAACCATTTATCTTTATAAGTTCAGTCACCAAATGACTGAAATGGATTGAACCCATACATGCACCTATATATATATATATTATATATTTTAGTGCACTTAATCATCTTCACCTATAGTAAGTTCTTCCAAGAAGGTGGGGGAGTGTATATTTCCATAGTTGCATACAGACTACTGATTTCTTTTTTATTTTTTCAAGATGTATTTGAAAGCAGTTTCATAAGCAGAATTTGCCAGAGTTGACAGAGACTGTTTAAGCTGTTCTGTTACAATGTTTCATATAATTATATTTAAATAAGACCTATTCCCAGGATGTGACCAAAAGTCTTTTCAAATCATCAGGAATCTTTCCACTGAATACATCAGCCTTAGTTCCATGACACTAATCTGTTAATGGTCTGTTAATCTTGGTCCCATTACACTAATCTGTTAAAAATAATGGTCTATGCTACATCCAATATGAAAGTGAGTAAAAAAAAATGCTGTATGTTGGATAACATATGGCTGAGATTTTGTATGTCTGAATATAAATAAAGTACTAATGGTGTTTATTGATAAAGAAGGTTTGGAGATATTTCACAGAATATCAGCAAAAATAGAATTGTATATCAGATATTTTGCAATATGTTCTGTAAAAGTCCAGATTCTTGAAAGAAATATTTCATGGATAAAGGATATAGAGAATTATAAATAAAGAAGCAAAGAAGAAATAAAAGTTTTATTTTTCATAAAAATAATTTAAAAATGCATCACTATAATATTGATAGTTTTTAAGTAATCCCCTGCTTCCCTTTTTATTATCAGAAATCTGTATAACGTCTGCAAACAACCTATATTCAACAGAAAACTGACTTCCACTCTTACTTGAAAGCTTAAAAGTGATATCTAAAATCTAGACATAAAATGTCAGTATGAAATAAGGATACAAACAGGAAAAAATTTGGTTCCATTCCAGATTCTTCATTTCAAAATGAGTCTATCAGGTTTGCTCTGATTTAATTAAATTTGGCAGAATAAATGTAGTGGTTTTATGTATCAGAAGTCAAGAGTATGACACATAATGTACTATTTTTTTAAAAGAACAAATCAGTAATTTGAGCTGAATAAAGCACTGGCTGTATTGCAGCAAAAACCCTGCACAAAAGAGTTATCAAAATTGTGCTACTTGTTTTTACAAAAGTTAAAAGGTATGGAAAAAATGTTATGTGGAATGTAACTAATTTAAATATTATATGGAATGTAATTAATTTATTTTTACTCTCTTCATAATATTTCTAAACTGATTTTGGAAAAAAAAAAAGTTATATAATCTGTTCCCATTAAATTGACTATTTTTCATGAAGGGTCCAAGTCAGACTTCAAATTGTAAAAATTGATCATCAACCCAGAAACAGTGTGGTAACGATATCATAAGATAACCACATGATGGCACTCATCAACATGACCATTAACAGGAACAGGAACATTATTGAGCACTGTCCTATGAATTTGAAAATTTGTTCCTTCCATGTCTTTAGTAGGCCTCTAACTTAACCAAATCATACAGGAAAAAATACCTTAAAACAAGACCTTAGGACAGAAATATCTGTTTATGTCTCCCCTCTTCCAGTTCTGGATATACTAGGCCTCTTCTGAATGACAGAACAAACTGTTGTCCACTTGGAAAAAAAGGTCTTACTTCTAGAATCATCTATATTTAGAAGAAACTAGACTTTTTTTTTTCTATTGCATTGAGTAAACATAAACCTGAAAGATTGACAAAATTTTACTGCTATCTAATAATGACACTACACCCGTACCCTTTTAATCTGTCATTTACTTTAGTGAAATATTGAAGTGTCTATTTTTAATGACTTTTATAATTAAACCTGAAATAAAATCTTTATTAAAAATAAAAATAATTGAATATAATAGTAAGAATGAGCTACTTCATTTTATATATTAGAGTAACCACTTCGGGACTATGGTTATAGGGCTACTGCTTAATTTAGATGGAAAAAAAATCTACATTTTTGTACATAGTTACCTTATTATGAAATTAGTATAAAATATCTAATATAATTATATATTCTAGCTAATAAAATAATTACTCTTTAATGTAGTTTTATGCAATACTTAAAATAGTTTCTTTGAAATAGACAATAAAAATAAAATTACATTTAAAGAAAATAATTTGAATAATGAAAAATGATAACAGCTATGTCCTTCTCTAGTCTTCAGAGTGAATCAAATCGGTCTCGTGTGATACGATCTCTAATATTTTTTTCTAATATGAGTGTCATTCATTTTTAAATTTTACCTCACTTAAAAAGCTCAGTCTTTCCATAAAGCTGCAAATCTCTGTGAGCACATAAATACCAAGAAATAGGAGCATGGGCGATCCCAACCCTCTGCTGAAGTTACTCAGCAGCATACACTTACCAGAATACACCCCGTAACACTAAGTGATGTGTGGGTTCAGCACTGCAAAGAGCAGAAAGACAGAATCATGCGCTGTGGCATCAACAGCTACAATTTATCTTTAGATTATTACCGTATAAATTTGAACATTTCTAGAGAGCAATCTTGTCAGTGCATGGAAATGCATTCTGCTTGAATTAACCCTGCTGGTAGTAAAGCCCCACTGTGAATGTCACAGGAAAAGGCAATATTAGAAGAGCTACCGATGATCAGATCATCATGTAAGTTGTGTATGTAAATATGAAGTAATGCTGTTTTAGATATAGCTTATTTTTAATATCAAAATTCATTTAAAAATCCTTTACCACTACTTGAAGAGAAATAAATGTGCATGGTAATAATTTCCCATCTTAGAAATCATCCATTTCAAACTGTCCATAAATCATACTTTTCAACTGTCTCTTTTCCAAGCTTAAGTCCATTTTCATGTTGTAAAAAGCTGATTCACATTGTGCCTCATCTGTCTTGTTTCCAGAAAGCATGCCAATAAAACTTTTTTTTTTTCACCAGACAGCTGGGTGAGGAGGTGTGTGTCTATGGGGAGGGGAAGATGGATTTTTTTGGGCGTTGGGGATGAAAGGGGACAGTTTTTTTTTGTTTTTTTTTTTTAACAAATCCAGTCTAGGGACTGCTAAAGCAAATAAAATGAGAACTACTAAAAGGTGATGGTCAAGTAAATAAGCCCGTCAGATGTGGGGATCGAAATGGCTCAGAGCATAAATGCTTTATAAACATTACTTGTGCGCATCTGAGCTAAACTGTAGCATACTGCTGCAGAAGGAAATGAGAGCCTTCTATTGATTTCAGTAACTCATTGGCAAGCTTGTCTTTCTGTCTTGGTTTTATTAGGATTTCAAAAAAAAAGAAAAAAAAAGAAAAACAGGCCTTATAATCCAGTCTACATAACTAATGAATTTTACTCATGCAGAAGAGATCTTAAGTCCCTATGACAAGTCTGCAAGTGACAGAATGACTAAATTATATGCTGGTTACAGCATGATGTTTATTCCTGTCCTATCCAGGTGGAGCTGTTCTTTACACTATGTGATTCAGCCATCAAATAGCAGCATGCGCGTTTGAAAGGCCAGGAGGAGGCTGTATTGAGAACCTGTCAAAAACAAATGTGCAAACCTCTATGCAGTAGTCAGCGAACGTTTCTTGAATCACTCTTTTGTCAAAAAAAAAAAAGCCAAATAAATCTTTGGTCCTACATGATTTCTTTAATATAAAGTTTGAGTTTTACAGCTTTTTACCTCTTGCCTTCATCTCTATCTGACAGGTCTTCAGCTGATGGATGCCTATTAAGATTAACATTTTTATCAAATATAAAAATTTTCAGATGAATATTCTGTGCAAGAACACAGGACCAACTAAAGAGCTAAACCTTTGTACAAACAAAAAATATATAGAATCTGCAGTAAAACTATCTGCTTTATCAGGTTTAAATTATTAAATTAAATTATTAAATTATTAGATTTTCCTCATTTAATCCATTTAGCCTTTTTTGCTTGTGCTATGGAGCTTGTTTTTATTTGTTTGCATTGTGATGACTTCAAAAAAGAAAAAAGAAAAACACCACACACACGCGCATACACTGTTCTCACTGGCCATAACACTTTGATGAAGTAAAAAAAAAGAATGAGGAAATAACAGATTTTTGTATTCACAATCTATATGTTTGTGATACAACACTGCATTTTTAAACAATACAATGCCCCCTAGGAATACAGAAGGAAGAAAATGCATTTTCTTGTCCATATGTATGTTTTTCAATAGAGACAATTCCTAAAGGACATTGAAATCAAAGAAGAAAAAATGATCTAAAATAGCTTTGAATCGCAATTCTCATGAGGACATTTGTTTTCTGGATGCCAAAATGAGTTTCAGTTTTTAATACCACATACCAACAATAATTGCTTTTTATGACATATAGACATATGAGTAGATAAGAGAGAGCAATAACACTGTACTTATATATAAAGGGGTAACAATGTCGAGATGCAAGGAATGAGTGAGTAAAAATTAAATTTAATTATACTTTCCTTATTCTTAGAAAATTACATGCCATAATAGATCATCTGGTTTTGAGTTACCAGAAATTGCATGGCATATTTTCATGTTCTTGGTCTTTAATGATTCACTGGAATATGCGTATGACTGTGCATGCAACCCCCTACCCAGTACTGTAGGTAAAAATATTTAATACGCCCTACCTTAAGACACAGTGCTATCTATAGAAACTATTAGTAGACCTGATACCAAATGATTAATAGGCCTGATGATATAATATTTTTAAATAAAATGAAAATAAAATGTTGCATCTATTAGATGTGAAAGTTACCTTGTTTCTACAAAGCAAACTCGAGTCTTCATCCAGCTACAAAAATTTATGGAAATAAATCTGCCACTTAGGATGACAGATTTTTTTTTTAATTAGTAGAGGATGTATACATCTAACAATTAATAGACTTATTTTATGTAATATAAGATGTAGACTACTTCTCTTCCATTTATGAGATATAAACTTGCAGTTATGTTTTCAGAGGAGTAAAACACCAGAGGCTTCCATTTTAGTGTAACTCCTTGTAAATCCATCCACCCTTGCCTTCTAATCTTCTACTTCAAAACACACTAGCACTATCAATCATTTAAAAATAAAATGAGTCCAGAATTCTGCAGATGTTTCTTTCAACATTGGTCAGACACAGCTGAAGGTGAGTTGTTGGGGGTTTTCTTTCTTTTTTTTTTGGGGGGGGGGAAGGGATGCAGTTTCTTTTTAAATTAAAGTATCTAAAAAAGTAGATGCACTTAATGCCATCGTTATGACAAGCAATACCCCTGTAAAACCTATAGGAGCCAAAAACTAAATGCAGGCGCCTTGTGCCACAGTTTAAATGGCCACATTAGTCTCTGTTCTGCCTACTGTATCACCAAAGCTACTGCAAATTAAGCTGCTGCACTTGATCTACAAATGAAATAGAAGTGGCCCTTCACTCTGCAGCCCGTCTGACCGGGTTTCGATCCCTTATCTCAATTCCGCAGGTTGGCCAAGCTCTCTTCCATGCCCCATCTGCCTGTCCTACTCTAATACAGCTAAAAACTTTCCATTCAGAGCCTTCCAGCTCGTTTGCCGTCTGAGGCTCAGCACGCTGTTACGCCATGTGGGGTGTTAAACCATTTAAGCTACAAGAGCCTGCTTTAAATATATATAATATATGTATGTATATATAAATATGTGCAGTGGGCATTTAAAAAAAAAAAGACAGAAGACATAGTGAGTATTAAAGCTCTCCAAGCAAAGGACCCAACTTCAAAAAAAAAATATATATATATATATATATAAAAAAAAAAAAAAAAAAATCGAGCACGGCCTCGGGAGTGCCCACACCACCACCTTGTGGCACATCCCCGCAAGAGCAGCACCTGCTCCCTGACACCAAGCTACTTCCCCCCGCGCCGAATATTGCGGCGGGTCCGAGTTTCCCAGGCCCCCCGCGCTCCCCCTCTCGCCGCGGCGGTGGCAACGCGGCCCCCCCGCCGCCCCCTGCCCGCCGGGGCGGCCGCGGAGCGGGGCGCGGGGACCTTCCCGCCGCCTCCCACCCCCGCTCCGGCTTTGCAGGGAAGCCGATTTACTGCCGGGAGCGATTTTGCTTTTTGTTTTTCTCTTTCTCTCTCTCTCTCTCTTTTTTTTTTTTTTTTTTCCCGGCCCCCACTACACTAGTTATCTTTATTTTTCTTTTTTTTTTTTCTTTTTTTTTCTCCACCGCTCCGCGCACACCTGCCGCTCCACTCGATGCCAGTACCTGCTCCATCACATGCGGGAGCTCCTGCCCATCACAAAAGCAGGCATTTTACCCGAGCCCATAAAGGGAAGAAAAAAAAAATCCCAAAGAACAGCGAAAAAAAAAAAAAAAAAAAAAAAGACGGCTGAGGGTGAACCGCTTAATCCAAGACGAGCCAAGATTTCCGCTCAGCAGCCTCCTCCCTCCTCGTTTCTCCTCTTCCCCACCCCCCCCCCCCTTTTTTTCTCTGTGCTGGTCCTGGTGACAGTGGTGGTGAGGGAAGTGATTAACCAGTGCCCTATATGCTGGTTAGGTTTTACCCCCAAAACCACAGGCGCACATGGGGTGCCTTTCCAGCGCCTCTCCATGTTTGCGGGAAATGGACTCTGCTCTTTCTCTCTCTCCCTGTACTGCAGATATTTTTTTCCCTCCTCTCCTCCACACTCTTCTGTTTATTTGCCTGGAAGGCAGAGCTACTTTGTAAACATCTCACACAGAACCCCAGAGCCTTTTCCAAATAGCTGATTGCAGCAAAATGCCTCCAAACAAATTATGGTGCAAGGGGGCTAGTGGGGGCAAGACTGAAGAGGACAAAAATGAAATAAATTTGCATAAATATGCATATGTGACAGCGAGATAGTGTATGATGGTGGAGGTGGCAGAAAGAAAGTATCGTTTTATAATAATGCGAAAAGTAAAAGCCCAGACGACTGCAGCAAACTGCTCGCCCTTTGCCAGAGTACCAACTGCAACACCTCTCCCTCTTCCCACACCCCCACCGGAAAAGCAAAAAAGCACAAAAAGCAACAGAAAAAAAAAAAAAAAAGAAAAAAAAAAAAGAAAATGAACATGCAGATGGTGTATCCAATGCTCCTACCTTAACACTGCATTAGCTGCAGACACATAAAGGTCTTTTTCACATCGCCAGGAAATCCTCCCGGGGTATCACAGTCAGAGTCATTCACACACGGTTCCTGCTCCTTTTTTTGGAATCCAATGTGATTTGCTGCTCCAAAGGAATGCAATGGCCACAGAGAAAAGAATAAAAAATTAAAAATAACAACAGGAAAAACAACAACACTGGGTTGGAAGGAAACTCGTGCTTGCAGTTGTAAACGACCTACATTCAGGCAGAAAATTCATTACAGTCGGTGTGAGAGGGAGAATTGGGTCTGCGCGTTCGAGCTCTGATTGCCTATGCAGAGAGACAGAGACGGGGAGAGAGACTGATCTGCAAGGAGAAGAGAGCTCGAGGAGGGAGAGAGAGAGAGGTCCAGGCTGTACCAGGCTCTCTCCTCCTGCTATTGGACCAAACTGAATGAAATTTCCCGAGCCGGCAGCCAATAGCTCTCCGCAGTCAGCCCCATCACTACAGAAACCGTATCTCCATCCACAACCTCTTGCAAAGAGCATCTAATCCGAGTGCAGAGCAGCAGGGACTGAATTATCCTGGGCGCCTGCACGGTCGAACAGGTGGGCGTTTTACACGTGTGCAATTGCAAGTGTGTGTTTGGGGGAGGAGGGCGGAGCGGGACGTGCTGTGGGGAAAGCACGTCTTTTGCTGTTGCTCTTCCTGCTCCTGTGTCTTATGCAAGCGCAGTCCTTGTTAACCCTTTAAAGCAGCAGTTGCTGCAGAGGGTTGATCAAGTGGCAGCAGGATCAACCTGCTGTGGTGAAATGTACTCATACTGCCTGTCAATCGAGTGTTGTGCTCCTGTCTCTCTTCTTCCCATAGAAATATAGCAAAGTAGGCACATGCCAAGCAGCCAGTTATTACAGATAGACCAGCTATTTGAAGTCCTTATTTTAGTCAGCTATACACTGTTGTGAAGGTCAAGTGTAAGGGCTGAAGAGAAGGTACTGTGGTTAGTGCTCACTACTGCAACACAGCAACTATGGTTCACGTCCTGCCTATAATTTCAGACAGAAGGTGCTGTAACAAATATGTGCTCAGGCCTCCAACTGATGCCTCATTTCACTGCACAGTGTGTTCCTTTGGTCAGTTTAATAATAGCACTTAACATTCCCTAAAGTGTGCAATCCTGAAATGAAACCAGCTGAGAGTTGCCTGAGTTTCCCCAACTAAGCCAAGAACAAGAGGGTAAAGGGCTCTTGACAATCTGCATAATTTGAAACAAAAATCCAATTTGTTCCTTAATGAGACTTCCTGTCACGAGACATAGTTTACACTTCAGACTCTGAGTCTTTGACATTTTAAAACTCTGAAAAAAATATGCAGCTCTGAGTTACCTGCTTTATTTTGCTTTGTCTGAGGTTCTTTGTTTCTACCAACTTAGCCGATTATGGCAGATCCTTAAAGCAGAGCAGATGACAGTGCTTTGTTTCCTCACATCTGGATTCTGGTCCTGCTGTTGAGTTTACCATTTCTATTTCTTTTTAAGTGTTAAAGAAACGTATGTTGTCTTATTCAAGACACCACGTAGCAGATAGCAGTAGGCCAGGTGATAGGTGTGTGTTTGTCTTACCTAATTTCATCACCATCATCTTAGGAAGGCATATTTTGCTTGTAAATGTTGTAAATAGAAGCAAAGATATAATTCACTGACTTAAATAAAACACTTTAAGTAATGCGACAGCTCCATGAAACTGTTAACTTATTTGCCAGTGAAATAATTATTTTTATATGACTTAATTACATGTTTTGCCTTACTTATTTTAAGTGACTCTAGTAGCAGGTGTTCATGCAAGTGAATTTTACTGCTTTTGTTATTTTAATAATGCACCCAGAATGTGCAACCAATCACATTGCTCGACTGAGTGAATATTCTGACACATTTAGAAAAGATGTCATCTTGCACTGCCATCTGTCCCAAGTTTTGCAGGACAGTCTTTATTTTGATGAGCGTGTCATCCGCTTTATAAAATAAATTTGGAGATTATTAAAGTATGCACTAGTTAATTTGACTAATGATCTCCCACCTGTGTTGGAATATCAGGAGGCAATTTATTACAGGCTATTGTAAGATCACCTCCAATGTTTCCAACTCAGTCCTAAATATCCACAAGTACATCCCTAAAACTAAACCTCCCATAGACTCTACAGAAATATATGGTTGATCAAAAGTGAAAGATCTCATCTTCCTCTCCCTTCCCATTAGAAAAGGAAAGAAGATTTAAGTAAAAGGCATTTGGTCAGAAAAGTATAATTAACTTCTCACCTCTCTTAACTTTCAAAAAACTGAATGTACATCTGAAGATTGTGGATTACTTGGGAGGGCACCAGCTGCAATCCACTGCATATTTATAACAATAAGCAGGAGACCAGGAAAAAACATTCTGGGAGAAGAATGCCACTTGCTAAATAATGCTATCACTTATTACAAAGAGACATTGTGTTCTGGTGTTAACCCAACTTTACTATCCTTGTAAACAGTGAAATCTGAAGAAATCACAGTACATGACAGTTTGACTGAAGACAGGCCAAACTCTGCTGGGTTCCATCCCATGACACTCCATACACTCCATTTTGTGGCTGTCAAAGCAAGGCATGATTTGGTCGCCCATGTCCAATCACTGAAAATTTTCCACAATTTTTTTTTTAAACAGATTTCGTATCTTGCATGCGGATACTAAATGTAACCACACACACATACATACACACACACAAACATAAAGATACTCATATAACAAAGAAAATGTATCTCAAATCTTGTTTAATTTTGGCTAGTTATTCATATTCAAATAATTTGTATTCAAAATGTGAACTTGAAGCAGAACAAGAGGAACTTGCTACAACTGCATGTCTTTACCCCCCACTCTGTTGTCTGTATGGTCTTTTTATTCAAATATTCATTATGCCAATATACTTTTATTCTCTTTTATACAAGGCTGAACCAATGCTTGCATGGCTTCAATACACTTCCTGCAGTTAGAATAGAATTTTTCTCCAGCTTCATTGTGCAAGAGGCTCATCTTACACAGGCTGAAATCCATAAGGCATTTTCTACTCACTTCAGAGCAGAAGAATAGATAGTAGGTGTATTCCTTAGTAAGTCTTAAAGAGAATGAGACCTCTAAAAGAAATTCATGCCTAACTACAGAAGAGAAAATAAACTACAGAAGAGAAAAAAAAGAATTAAATAATGAGGGCCATCAGACCATCAGACCTTCCAAGCAAACAGGAAAAATATGCAGAGTTAATTCTGAAATATATATAAAGAAAAGAAAAAATATATATAAAGAAAAGACTACCCAACCAGATATTTCCTGGTTGGGTAGTTTTGAAATGCCGCATTTTATGAAAGTGTTTTATTTCATATGTGGCTTATCTTCATATAGTTTGGTGATATATAAGTATTTCACAGCAAATTAAAAAGGTTTACAAAAATAACAACCAAAAAAGCATATATATGTTATCAAATTCAAAGATGTTAATAAAATAAAACACTTAGTGCACTGCTGTTTATGCTACATGCTATGTAAGTGACAAATAGGCTGCAGCGTCTCACCTGTCTGACTACTTCATAATATACTGCAAGAACGAATACCCAGTAGAGCCTTTCAAGAACATATTCCCAACTTTTTAGTTACATTCTATTTCCCTAGTGTTTTTACTGTTTTTTTTCTAGTGTCATTTTATTCTTTTGAGAAAGATTCAAAAATAAAATGTCTCAAACACAGGTAACAGAACAGAAAGATCACAAAGATCCCTTTACCTGTTGTTTTTTAGAGTGCAAAGTATAGGAATTCTTAATTTTGCAACTCCTGAGCTGCAATCTTAAATTGACTGAGGGGGAACAGACATCAACTTTAATAGGGCCAATGTTTCAGTTTTGGAAGATTTCAGTCTTAGAAGAATGGACACAGCTGCTAGACTCTGGATTTCCTTTCGTAAAGTCAAAGCTAGATTATAATTTTCTACTAAGACCTTTCACATCATTTAGGCTAGATGCTTAATCAGTTAATTCCTTTTTTCATTTAGCAATAAGTTTCTGTTGAACTAAAGTATGCAAGTTGATAACTTGATAACAACAACAAAAAGTAAATATATCAGGTTGTGCAGATTCTACTTTACCTGCGTACATTTTATCAATGGATAATTATTCTTACTGTCTGAATTATGTTCCTGACCTGTAGTCTTAAAAAATTTGGACTTCACTTTGACTTTGTCTGTTAAAATAAAGAGCCCTTTGCTATTAACTTCTTCTTTCAACTTACATGCTTACAGATCATGATTAGTCACCCCTTAACCTTCTTATTGTTGAGATAATTAAATTCTACTTCTTCAGTCTCTTACTGCAAGGCAGATTTTCCAGACTGTGATTCATCCTTGAAAGCCTTTTCTCAACCTTCACCATTTATCAACTTCTTTTTTAAAGTGTAAACTCTGAAATGGGATGTAGTATTATCATCCTACACATATTAATGCAGTATTTTACTGTGAACTCTCATTTTTATTTATCCAAGGATTATATTTGATCTCAGCTTTTTGTTTCTGGTTGCTAATCATGATTTCTACTTTTTTTCTTTCTGATTTATAAAAAGTCAGTTTCTTATCTTTAAATGGGACTTATGTTGTCAGTTTTAATACATACATCATTCTATTAATGTTTAGTATACAGTGCTGTCTAGGGACAGGTGTTCAGCCATTCTGGTATTTCTTCTGTCAGATGAAGCTCATCCCTCTATTATCAATGTGCCTGTCTAGCTTTATTTCATACAGAAAAAATTATCTATATAGTTTGCCAGTGATAATACTGAATTGGAAACTGACTTCAGTCCTCTCGTTTCTTCGCTTTCCATTCATGATCATTTAAAACAAGGTTCTTCCTTTCACCAGAAACTAAACCTAGTTAAGGAGTCAAACTGTGGATCAATATCTGACAAGACTATTTAGCATTTCTTTAGCATAGTATCTTTAATACTCAAATACCCCTCAGAGATAAATAAGTAAGTTACTCGTGAGAAGAGTTTAGCAGTTATTTCCATTTTACATACTTGGAAAGAGACAGAAGCTATAGAGGGTATTTTTTTGTGAAATTAATTCTGGGCAGGTGAAAACTTGCTCTATCCACAAACTGCCTCGACCAGAAACCAGAATTTCATGAACCTGTATAGCACAAAGTCGGAGGTACTATTGCTATACTGAATCTAGACAATTCCTGCAAAAAACAACAGCTTATTTCTCTGCTGGCGTTTTGGTCTGTGGGCTTTTTGGAGGACAGACTTTTCTCTCTTCTGCATTATGCACTGTATAGACACAGTGTGCTCAGGTTCCTTGGGTGCTACTACAGATAATATAATTAACTTCATTAAAAAAGATTGCCTTGCTGCTAGCATAGGCAAAGAGACAAACCTATGCCTTCTTCAACAATAAGTCTAATTATTCCCTGTGCTGTACAAACAGCTCATTTTTTAAAGGTAATGTTGTTAGATTTTGATTCAGATTAAAACCTTTCTGGAAATTCTGTGTAGCACTCACATGAATACTGAAAGAGTAGTTCGCCCCTCCATACTCATAGAAATCTTGATTTGATCTTGACAAAGGTTATCTGTGACTTCTCATTGATATGAAACATTGAGCTAACCAAAGGCTAGTTATCCACCCCTACTTCCATTCTTTCTTAAATTAGATACAGAAACAAAAAGTGCCTTGTAGTCAGACCTAACAAGTTCTTTGTAACCTTCTTACTTTTAAATGTTGCACAGACTGACAAGTTATTAATATTAGAACAATTTTTATAGCATAATAAAGAGCACAAGAAAGAATATGCCTAACATCATATAAGGCAAGAAAAAGACTACTAGCATGAATGCACATTTTAAACCTTAACTGTACTTGAACAGCACAGGAAAGATAACAGAAATATCATTAAATGAAAGCCAGGAGAAATGAGGTACAGTCTCTAAATATCTAACAGCAATGCCAGAGACCATATTGATTTACAAGTCAGCTCTCTTCAGCAGCTTAGGTTTCATCTACAGCCACAAAATTAAGGATTTGTACTTTCAAAACCAAACATAATAGCTCTGCAGGTAACTCCTTTGACAATTGGTGGTCTATAAGATGCTACTCACAGACATCTGTACTTCAAAAGAACACTATAGCTCTAAGCTTCAAAAGGCAAGTACATTTTCTGCAGAAATCATCCTTGGAAGTTGTTAGAAAATCTCCTACTCTTTGACTACAAAGAGTCAATTAGAAGAAGAAGAATTAGAATTATTTTCTCTTTGCAAAATAATTAGATGAAAGACAGTGTCAATTTTAGACAATGATATCCTTTTCTGAATGTCCTTCTCAATGGATTATATCATTCATGCTCTCCCTATCCAAAATAATCCTGTTTCTTTTGCTACCCAAAGTACAGTTTCAACAGGAAGGTAGAGAGTGCTTTCTAGTGAAGCTAGCTTCTATTGTACTGCAGTCTTTTGAGAATGTATTTTTAAAACTCCTCAGATTGAAGGCATTGAATCCATGTCTCCTAAATTCTCTCACAGAATGCTTGAGTAAAAAAGAGCTATTATATAATGACCAGGCAATTTAGGAAGCATTAATATCTCTGGCAGTGACTTTTGCAAGAAGATGCTAGTATGCGTAGGCATTCTTTGAAAATACCTTGGCTATCAAGCCATTTATGGGACCTAGGTGTGAGATTCTTAAGGTATGAGAACACTGTTAAGCTCTGTCACCTGAGTTATTGAGAAAAGGTAAACCTATTCTGCTACCTTAGCTGCAAAGTGATCTTCAACAACAGAACAGGAACAAAAGAACAACCACAACAAAAGAGAATTGTGGAATATTATCCTGAACAGTGGCAGTTTAACTGTCTGCTAAGCAAAAGAAAATCAGTCTTAACTCTGGATACAAAATAAGTTTAGCTAATGAGTGGTAACTCATTAAGGCATGATCATCTGGACACATTTGTCTGTGTGCTCATAGTTAATGCCTTGGTGATCTGACTGGGTTTAGTAAGAGTCAGGAACTAAGGTTCAAACTAGTTCTGGGAAGATGAGATACACAGCTTGATACAAGTAAGGAAACTTGTAAACCAAATGAAAAGAATCTAATGAATGTACGTGCTCTCAGTACAGGGAATCATGTCTGAGTAGCAGTGTTACAGGACTATGACCTCTTCAGAAACTTTACTTCAGTTTTTGAGCTATTTTAAAAACAAATTGCCCTGATTTCAGATATGAAAAGACTTAAGATCTGTTAGTTTAAGGAGAAGAGTTTGAACAAGTAACTGATATAAATGAACAGCTGAAAGATACTGAATGGGTTAAATTTGTTATGCCCAACTTGCTGCCAAATCTTCAGCTAAGGACAGGAAGTTTATTGCCAATTTTCTGAAAGAGGAGGAATCCAATGATAAAATGTGAGCCATTTGTCTTCCTAGCCATTAAAGGAAATTCACTTTAAGGATGCTTCTGGAGTGGCTGCTTCTGCTGCTGAGCACATTATAATTTATCAGTGTGTCTGCTGATAGTATTATCATCAGTAGGGGCTCAGGTGGACTTCCATTAGTGCTATCAAAGTCCTCACTGACAAAATATTCCACTGACCTAGAGAGGATCTATTACAGTATTTAAAGCCTCATCTGCCTTTGAAGTTTTTGTTTGTTTGTTATTGTTTGTTTATTTCCTAATCATGTGCAGAAAGTTTCTAACATAATTCCTCAGGATGAGTTATCTAGGGAAAGTAGCAACAACAACCATATTTAATAAATAAAACTGTGTCAGTCATCATCATGTTCATTTATTTATAGGTCATATATTTTTCACCTTTCATCTACTTTTGTAACATTCAGAATGTAAACTCTCTGGAGAAGGTATTTCCATGTCTATCTTTGCACAGAATCTAATTTTGATAGAGGTCTTTGGACACCATTGTAGTACACACCTTAAATACTAATATAGGTATGTACAATAAGTGTAACTAAGTACACTTATTTAATTGTAATAGAGTTAGCTTTAAGGCACTGTTGCTTGCTTTGATTTACAAATGTATTAAATTCATGCTGAATAATGAAAAGTCAAGCTTGCATAGTCTCTTGCCTTTCTTCTATGAAAAGTGTGAGAACCTGGAAAACGGAGAGGGAAGGGACCAGAATTCTGAAAAAATAATAATAATAAGAAAAAACAGCTCAACTGTGTCAATGCAACACAGATAGCAAATTCTCCTAGATTATAATCTGTTTGGACTGTAGTAAAAGATGTGTAGCATTATCCTATTAAAAAAGGTGGCCTGTGCAAAAAAGCACTGTAGATATTAATAAGGGCTTGGTCATTAGGCCTAATGACAGGCTTAATGCATAATGACCTGTCCTTCCTGACCTCATAATATTAATAAAATTATAACAATAGTTCAGTCTCATTAGCAATTATAAATATTTTGCACATGTATCCCATGAGGTTTAGTGCAAACGGATAAAAAGGCAGTGTCTGCTCTGAAATCCTTATTACATTCATTAAAAAGAGGAGGCAACAGGCTGATAGAACAGGCAGAGGAGAAGCCTAAGATTGCAGTAAAAAGACTTTGGAAGAGTAGTAAGCAGCTATCACAACAGTCACCTACAAATTTGTTTTTGACAGAAGGGTGGCTCGTGGCCATCTTTTTCCCTTTTCTCCCAAGGTATCATTGCCCCTTTTAGCACTTCTTGGTTCCTAGCACAGTTGTCAGTCATTTCATGCAACTGGCAGAGTTAGTGTAAACAATCCACTATGATCAAATGCAGTTACTGCCTCTAAGAATCCCTCGATCATTCACCGGTCTCACAAGAAAACAAAGTAAAGGTGGTGGATTTTTATCTCTATTTGGCATGACTCACCAAACACTTTGTAACCAAGTTTTGAGAGTACACTCACTCTTCCAAATAATGGAAAAAAAAAATTGTGCTTTGCCTCCTCGTATCAAATAAGTCAGTCAGTTAAGGTAGCAAGCTAGGGAAGAAATGCTATATTTGATCAAATTCTAAGCATTCATTTCTTACACATTTTGAATATTTATGGTTTATAATTTTTTAAAAGCTCATGTCCTGCTTTTTTTGAATGGTGAATTTTTATGTTGATAACTCCCCTAAGT
This sequence comes from Crypturellus soui, assembly GCA_032275445.1. Lineage (NCBI taxonomy): Eukaryota > Metazoa > Chordata > Aves > Tinamiformes > Tinamidae > Crypturellus > Crypturellus soui. The sequence continues at coordinate 380,360 of JAUBNY010001187.1, forward strand.
AAAAAATTAAATTTAGATTCCTTGAAATAGAAGATAACAGTTAGGATTGTTGCTGTATTTCCATATGGGTTGTCCAATGCAGTTTTGGAGATAATAGTGAATATAGTAATACTATACCGGCACTGTATTTTAGAAACGGGTAATATTTCTGATTTGAGTGGACTACAAAGAAAGCCATAGCTTAGCTCTCTTAGATTATGGTTTTACATCTATTTACATGTCAAGGTGGAGTCAACATTGTTGCTTTTTTTAGGTAATTATAGCAATAGATAAATAATCAAAACCTATCTCAATGAAGTACTGAGATTACATGAATTGAGATCTGCCTTCTGTGATCAGGTCACATACAATCAAAATTCATATGGGTTCATTTTCAAGTTCTGTTTGGCAAAAGCCCATTTTCAAGTGGCAGCTTGACTGTATTTAAACAGTCCAGAAAGCTAAATTGAAAGATCTGATTATTCAAGAGATAATTTCATACAGCTGTCCACCCTGTCCCTCCATGGGGGCTCCCCTATTATAGCATGACTGTTTCTCAATTCTCAGAGTTTGCACTTGTTCTGTTAGCTTAAATTGGCATTTGCTATTAGAAATGACAATTCTTAAAATAAAAGTTCACTTTTAGACATGGGGTTGTGAATGAAGACGGTAAAAAAAAATCTGATTTATCAATCCGTTTGGATTAGCTGTGAGAGCATTACATTCTTATAAAAGACAAACCTAAAATCATTTGCAATCCTAAATTTGTCCCATACCAACATGATTTGTGAGAATCTGGCAATGTGAAGGAATTGAATGGTATGTTCAGAGAGCAATATTGTGATGCAAGAAAACCAACTCCAGGTGGTTGTCAGATGGTATGTCAGAGGTGGGAGGGCTTGAGCAGTGGGTGCTGTGTGATTCTCTCTGGCAGAACAGTTGCTTGGACATTCATGTCTGTCATGGCAGATGACTGAAACCCTAAGGCTATGCTGGAGGCTAGCTGGATCCGGATAGCACCTAAAATCCAATTTACATATGTTGAACAGGCTTCATAGTATGAACATGCCAGTGTTTCTACTGTTTGTCTCCAAGTAATTTCAGCCGTAGGCAACTTCTCTGTTCAAAACACAGATAGGATAACCAAAAATGATAACAAATTTGCTGGCTTGCCAGAACCTAACATATCTTTATTTTTTTATAGTTTGTGTTTTCTAATCTCTCTAATCCTAGCTGAGAACTCAGATCTATAAACAGTAAGACAAAAAATAATCTTATTTGGAATCTGTGTTACTTTTGTCAGTTAATAACGAACCTCATAAAACATGGTATGCACTGGATGTGAAATAATGTTTCTAAAAATATTAAGACTTGCAGGCAATAGGAGTATTCTTTTAATCAGTTATACATCTTAATACAGAGTAAAAAAGAACAATTTATAATAAACATTTGTGTTTGTTAGTGAACAAACTCCAACTTATGGGAATTACTTATCAGTATGATAGCGATGAGTTGCAACTTCATTGGTAATGCTTTATCTAATTTTATGTGCCTTTACTTTTTTAGAATTGATTTGATTGTGGTTTGTTAAAATATTTTTTTAAATATTATAAAATTAAAATTAACAAGGGATAAAAAAACAAAGGATAAAATTAACAGGAGATGAAGGATATCAGTGTATCAAATTAAATAATCTAGGGTGCTTTTAAACTGATATTTTGGAAAAATTTTTTGGTGAAAGAAGAAAACCGATACTAAACCCAAGTGAGAGTAAGTGGTCTGGAATTTCACTTAGGACTAAAAGAGGAAGAAAAAGGTGAATCTTTAAAAGTTTTTGGTTGTTTGTTTGTTTTTTCTTGCATAGGTCATATATACATAGGAATGAAAACTCATTGTTTTGTGTGATAATTTTATCTGTTCTAAGTAACCCAGACTGAGATCATATTTGCTTAGCGTGGCATGTGCCTAATAAAAAGACAATTCCTATTCTAAAAATGTTGTGATGTATCAAGCAAAAGAAGAGTGCAAAGAAGAGAAGTGGAAAGATTCCCATTGACCTTAGCACACATTAAATTGTTTCATAAGTATGACTAGAATGTTTGATCATTTAATGGTGCATGCTTTAAATAGCCAGTAGAACACGGAGAGAGGGAGGGCTTTATAATACTTTGAATATGGTCATTTGCTCTTTTGCTGTGTCTGTGAAAAAAAATCATACATATTTGCAGCAAAAAAGTAGTGTATGAATGGGTATTAGTACCACCCTGTGATTTAATAAATGAGTTTCCATCAGGCATATTTTTGTACCTTTTGAAAAACACCTTTTTAAACTGGAATCTCCCACTTTTTAAAACTCAAAATCAGTAGTGAGAAACTAACATTCATGATAAGGATTCTTGATAATGAAACAAAATATATCCCCGTATCCAAAGGTCTTTGCTCTGGGATGCTCCCCTAAATCTCTAAATATTACTGAAGTAATGCATTTTTGTATTTTAGTTTTCAGCTCTACTCTCTCCCTTTCTGAAAAGTTTCCAAAAGTCCAGATGGAACGTTGACAAACCAAAACAAACAGTAGCATGGTTGGATCATTTCTATAGGCTCTAACTATGGATTATGTCTGTCACAAATCAGTGCAATATAAAAAAAAAAATAAACTTGCTTCTTTCAGTAACTTCTAAACATCAATTCTTTTAAAAAGGTCATAAACTTATCATCAAGATTACAGTTAGATGATGAAATGTGTTTGTTGATTGGATAGGAATTCTAGGAGCATTTAGAGGACATGATACAATTTCAATGGGTATATTTTGGCAATGAAAGCCTGAAATATCTGAAGCATTTCTTGAACACTAGTAACAGTCATAAATCTTTCTAATAATGTTGTAACTACTTATGAGATGCTATTGCCAAAATTAAAGAAAACGGTATAATTCTATGTGAGGTTTTTCAATCTGTGTAGTACCGTTGGCATTCTGCATGATAGCTTCTAAAACAAAGAAAATAAATTTCCATTTTTGGATTTGCTCATTCACAGATAGTTGTACTATTTTTCTCAAAAAATGAAATGTGTAGTGTTTGTATATGATCATCCAGCACCATATACAGGTAATATATTTATCTGTGTGTATATACGAGTGTGTAAGTTTTTTTACATTATATTAAAAAAATCTGGAATATTTGCATTTATAATCACAAGACTTAATCATTTGACAACTATTTTTTTTTTTAACTGATGAAAGAAGCTCTCTTGGTCTAATGCCCCTCTTAAGTATATAGGAGATTATTTAAAACATGCAGAAATTAAAAGCAAACAGAGAACATGTTCCATTCTCTGTCTTTTTACAGATGTATCAAAAATAGGATGTTGACTTTTCAATTTGTCAAACAGAGGAGTTTATGATTCCTTAATCAGAAATATCAACCTAAAGTTGCCAGTAACCTCTTGTCAGTATAACTCCTCCACTCTGACAATAAGCCTGAGTACAAGCAAACATCTTACAGAGTCAAATTATTTCTTCAAATATCAAGCCTCTAAAGTAAATACTAAGTTTGTTTGTCTTTGCATGTTTTTGATAATAAAATATATTCCTTGCTTTCTCTATTTAGATTATAAGTAAGTTCCTTTGGGAAGAGAGGCTTACTTCTTAGTTACTCTTCTTTAGCACAGGATGCCTTCATATTCTGCCCAGTCTCAAAATAATAAATAAAACTTTGTGAGGAGTAAAGAAAAACATCAGTTGGGACAAAAATAAAGTTAATAAAGTTACATTATCACAAGTAGTGCCCGAATCAGAAATAAAGTCTTTAGCCTGCTAGGTGTCACACAAGAACAAGCAGATTTTTCTCATAAAAATGTTTTATCTATTGGACAAGTAAAAGCACAGATCAGTATATATATATTTATATATACCTAAGTATGCACATAATAATATATTTTATACATATATATTTTTATACATATATTTTATACATCCATAATAATATGGAACCTTGTGATCTCTGGTGTTTCTATTCTACTTCTTAAGCTGAGTCTGTATGAAGAAAAGATTTGACATTTTAATAATATTAATGTATGAGATTTCTGTGAAAAGAATCTTCTTTAAGTTTTTCTGTAGGATATATCCTTCTGGAATTAAAATTAAGCATATGTTTATTATAGATATTCAAGAGTATGTATGAATGTATGCAAATACCCCAAGTTTTGTTTTAATTTTCCAAGCTTGGATAATTTAACTCTTTGGAGTCATTTCATACAGTGTCATTTAGTTTGATTACACCATATGCAAGGATGAGAAACAGGCATGGAAAATCAAACAAAATAAAAATTGAAATGAGATTTTCTTACATTTATGAATAAATATATAAATAAAAACAAAAATTTGTCCAAAATATGCCATCCTATTGTATAGTAGAGCATTTATTTCATAAGGACGTGAAAACTGTCCTCATGGATGTGTCTGAGTGGGGAGTAGTCATCTGCTTTCCCAATTAATTTCAGAAATCTTTAAAATATAATACAAATTATTATATGACTTGTACCAAAGAAATTTCCCCTCATGCCCTACTATGCCACAACCATAGTGTGCAGTTAGTCTGCTTTTCTATGTGATCATAGAAAAGCAGATCACTGGGAACTCATTATAAGCAGGACATATAATTCTTTTCTAATTTAGTAGAATCAGAGCTGTGTCAGTAGCAGCAGCTGCTAAGAAAACCTAGCAATTAGCTTGCAAAACTTGCCTTCACTAATGCTTCCATGATGTCACTCTGATGGATATATACTAGAAATAGAAATGAGAAGACATCATGAAGAAAAATTATAGCTGAAAGCATTGCCAAAGTCTCTAATAGTTTTAAAACATCCTATTTCTATAGTTTCTGCATTGTATAGTACTTCTTTATTGTTGCAGTGTTCAGAATCAAGCATTATCTTACTACAGCAAGAAACTTTGTAAACACAGAACAAAAATCCCAGGAATGGTGTATCTGAAAATTCTAGCAACAGTAATGCACATGAATGGAAATTCTTGAGCAGTATCCTTTCTTTGGTCATTCATTTTTAAAGATTTATTAAACAAGCTGTTGCAGTTCAACTAACAAAGCTTCTTCTGATAGAACTGCTATTAAGATACCATCATTTGGTAAGTTTAAATGACAAACACATAAATCAATTCATAGAAGGAGAAGATAATTCCTGTACTACGTTTTGTAACACCAAGGTCAGACTGTTACTAACAATGTAAGGATTGGTGCTAGGCATATCAACAGGAAGCAGCTACAAAAGCATTTGGCCAAATACTTTCCCATGGAAGTAATATTAGGAGATCCTATTTAGATGCATGGTCTTCATCACTTTTTGTAGACCATTTCGCTTGTATTCCCCTAACATTCATACTTGTTATACTAGGAAAACCAGAAAGGGCATCTCAGACTAGTTCTATGGATGTCTACTTATCGATCTGTTGCACGTGATTATTTTGTATTCCTTTTTGAATCTATTGATATCTATTTCCAGCACAGTGATAAATTAAAATGTATATTTTACTTCAGTAGAAAAATACATAACAGAAAGATCTGTTTTAAATACAACCCAGTACAGAAATCTCAGTCCTAGAAATACATATTTTCGGCTCATTCTGTAGTTATATGAGTTAAATATTACCTATAGCCTTCTGACAAATGAAAGGATCAGTTATTCCTTCTCCGTGTTTTTATATCCTGAAGATCTGAACACTTACTCACAATAATGCAATAGGTTTAAGTCAGTCAAACTTCACAAAACGTTTGGAACATTAAGAAAGACCAAGCCAGAGAATGGAGAAGTATTTCCTATGATCTCTTCTTTGAGCAACACTGTCACTTGACTTTGGGAAAGGCTAGTGGAGAATATGCAAATTCATTTGCACACTAAGAGTTTTACTTATCAAGGCAGAAAAGTTGAATAATGAAGCCAGGTCCTGCATTTTTGATTTGTTAAGATTTGTTCCATAGAAGTAGAATACAGATTGAGCTGAGAATTGGAGCAGCAGCAGAGTGATTATTAAAGCCACGAGTTGTTAGATGCTGGAGAAAGGAGAAAGAAATAGGGGCTCGATAATAGCCACATATTCAGCAGATTTGTGAGCTTTTTGTTAGCAAGATACAAAGCCCCTTCACAAATGGCATCATTTTAGTCCTCCCACTATTTTCAGTGCATACTCACTGAATTACAGAGTTTTAGGATGTATACCTAAAGGACAAATTCCCCTTATTCACGACTAGAGGAAAGAAGTGGGCCAAATCATTAAGTCTTTACTTGGGGAAAGCTCCCATTTGCCTCATTGGTATCGCTTCTCAAATAATAGTTGCATGCAGAGATATTCATCTGATTAGCAAGGTATGGAAATGCACAGCAGAACAAGGGAGGCACAGTGTTACCTGGTTTCTGATTTCAGCACTGTAAATCAGATTAGACAGGGTTTTTATCACTATTCTGTACTCTTGGTTTTACCCTTTGATACAGTTGCAGGTTTAAATGGCAAGAGCTTCAGAAGAGTTTAAGCATAAAAAGTTTTCCTCCGATGACAATATTTGAGCAATGTCTCAGTAACCAATTAAGTCTGAATGACTCCACTGCAGCCAGACAGTAAGTGAATTAACCTGAACCTGTGGTCAAGTTCATATATCCTTGCCTAGACAGCAGCCAGTTTCAGTATTCCATGAATACTCACGCCTGTCACAAGCTGTCTGCATCCAGTTTCCAAAGGAAATTGGTGTGCAGACAGGCTCACTCCATATTTAATGCTAGCTTCAGCAGTAATTAAAAATTAGGAGAGATCTTCAGGAAAATCAATTAATTATGCATGCAAAATGCATCAACTAATTTTGGACGCACAATTAGATGACTAATCAGAGTTTGAAAAGGTTGAGAATTTCAGTTGCACACTTACAAGGATGTTAGGGACCTACCCATCTCTAGATGCCTATACTTTCCGATTTAGAAGTTTCCTAGTTATTCTGAGAGCTTATTTCTGAGAGCTATCAGGTAATCATTTGAAACACCATAAAGCAAGACACCCATAAATGCCCAACAAAATCTTTACTTTCGCAATACAAATGCAACTGTCAATATCAGGATTCCAGAAACTTTAATATCAAAATTTGCTTGCTAATGTTACCCCTGGTTTAGGGGAGATTTCTTGAAATTCTCTCTGGACACTTGCATTGACAACAAATAAGTGCTACAAAAAGCTCCACTTGGGCTGGCAAGTAGGGCAGTGTTTATCTACCAGATTTGTGTATGATACTGTGGAGGGGATTGGTAATATATGTCAGCCTTGAAATTTCTATCTTACTTCAAAACTGATGTAAGGAAATATCATGGGAAAAAAAAAGAATTAAATTCTTCCTTCAAGTACTGCATATCCAGTTGTGTTTCTCAGAAACATGTTGATTTCTAGTTATTTGGCAAATTGAATAAGGTACCTACCCATCCCACAAGTTCACTCCAGATTGATTCCAATGCTATCTTTCAAGTGATCAGTTAATCTTCTGATCAAAATTCTCAGTAAAGACCTCAGTTTTGTACTTGATCAGTTTTTGCTAGTGGACTCAAAGATATTTTTTAAAGCTTCATTTTCATAAATATATTTGTATCCAAAACATTGAAAACATGACAGAAGGATTGTATTTCATGCTGTGTAGGAACACAAGTGAAAGCTGAAAGATATGACAGCTGTTAAAGGGTTTCAGTCAGAGGATTAAAAGCACAGAACAGGGGTTCGTCAGGTCACAGAGCAACTGAGTAATAACGTGATGAAAACTAGTACTCAGATTTTCCTGGTGCATGCCTCCACTGCGAAAGCAAGAGCTCTCTAGAACATTTGTGATGAACTGATATATACAGTACATGAAAATAAAAAAGAAAAAGAGGGACCAACCAATTTTTTTTTCTAGTACTTTTATTTTTCACTGCTCATGGAAACACCTTAGATAAAACTACACATTAAGTGACATATAGCCCTGAAGGCAGACTATGTAGCATTTAAGAGTTTAGTAAGTAATATTATACAACAGAATATGACTAATAGCATCATTTCTCGCTCAAATGCTGAAGAGTTTGAGTAGGAAAATAAGAAAATTTGTGTGAGTCAGCACTTAGACACTAATATCTGTATAAAATATTTTCCATAGGAAAGCTGATGATATGGTAAGTCTTCCCATTTTGTTATCCTCCCCCTCCCTATTAAAAGGGAAAATATTAAGATCACAGACCAAATTCCCATGCTACAATCTCTACTGAGTAATCTTTTACTCTGAAAGTATTGCTAAGTAATCATATTCGCTTGAATAGGACCATTCAAAATAAAATATCAGTCAAGATAAGTTAGTCAGAACTTTTTCCTCTCTTTAAGTGGAATAATATTTCTGCAAGATTGGCGGTAACAAGATGAGAAAAATCCTTAGAGCTATCCCTATGACTGATGTCCTATCAGAAATTTGATAAGTTAAATTCCTCCACCAAAATTTTCATGGCCCTTCCACATGTGTTGGACACTAGGAAGTAGAAGTAAACTGAATATTCATACAAAGCTAGTATTTAAAGGAATTACAGTGCCAAAGAGCTTCCATATTCAATCATATAAATGTATCTGTCACAACTATATTGTGTTGTCTTGCAAATGTAATTGATGATCTATATTCATCACATGTACATGGTTTGGTGTCTTAATCTCTAAGTAATTTCATGCAAAGCAATTCTATCAAATAAAGCAGATGTACATACACATTCATAATAACAATTTATGTATTTATTTTTTTAAAAAAGGACTCAGTCATTAAAAAGTAAGCTACAAACTTCATTCTCCTTCATCGCATGTGACCAGAGTGTTCCAATCTGCCTAAATTTGGCAATGATACTTAAACTGACTTAAATTGCAAAACAAGAGTTTCACCAGTGAGTGGTATGTAAACTCATTTAGCACTCCTCTGAGATGTATTTTTTCCTGTATTCATATGGCTCAGATGTAGTACAAATGAAAGCCAACTTACACTTCTGACAAGGTTACAGAACAAAATAGTGTCAAACCATAAGAGGTAGACATGCAGTGAAAACTACTTCTAATAGGGATTAGATTGCTTTAAGTGTTTTGTTACGGTTAAGGTCTAAACTCTCTCGTTGCTCAGAAAAGTATATTTTCCAATGCTGTCTGGAAACATAACATCTACCTTGTAAAATAATCCTTAAGGGCTGCTCTCACAAATATATATATATTATTTTTTTGAGGAAGAATATTCAGGACATGAATGATGACAGGAATGTAACATGTAACACCTAAAAATATTGTGGCTGTATACTTAAACACAAATATTAGCTTAATGTGCTAACAAAACTGTCCTTAGATTTTTTTAGATAATTCTAAGCAGGAATGTCTCTAACTTTTTTCTTGGAATACATTTATACAAAAACATATCCTGTGTGTTAATCTTGTAAATACACTCTTTATGAAAATATATTATTAGGAAATAGCAATACTGCCACTGACTTTCCCCAATATGCTATCCTTTGTAAATTAAGTTGTTGTTACAGCATGTTATTCAATAATATATAATCACAAACATTTGAGAGCCCCAACTTCATCCTGCAAACCACTGTCTCAATGCTGCACAAAATCCTATCTCCCAACTGCAGTATTTTTCATATAGTTACCTTCTTTGTATGTGTTATTTTATACGTACTCATTCCAGAGTTTAAAGCTATTCAAATTTTTGAAAACTAGAAGGTATGTGAGACCTACCAGGTAAAACTAAAAGAGCAGGGTACCAGGTGGCAGCCTTGTTGTTACATTTATTTTGTAAACAGCATGTCATTTTTTTCCATAATAAGCACATCCTATATTGTGTGTGTCCACTCAGTCATTGATGGAATTTTTATGCTTTTCCAATTTCTCACAATGACACTTTTCGATACCATGATCACAGTGGAGAGCAGAGGCCACAGCACTGCTTCATGGTCAGCAATTTCAGGCATAGCAAAAAAATAGATGTGTCAATTTGTGTTTGTGTGCTTTGGGAAGTGGTGGGGTCATAATTTATTTGTTTTAATCTAAGTGGCAGACTTTCTGGATGAAGCCGTTCTTAATCCATTCTTCCGCCTTTCAACACAGACTGTAATTTGCATTGGTTAGTTTAAGTCTTCTGATGTTAAGTTCATATGCTTGTCAGTTCTTTTTGAATGTTTCATTTTGAGAGGACAATGACACATCTAACGCACTATTTTAGTTACTATTTATTTGCAGTGTTAAGAAAGATAGACTTTTTTGTTTTGTCTTATCCAGGATTATCAAATGAATCATTGAAAAATGATTTAAAAAAAAGACACAAAGTCTCCCTTATATTCAAGCCCCTTGTACACACCTTCCCCTTTAAGTATTAGTTAAGAGACAATTCATGCTACAAACATCAGTTAAGTCAATGGAGCTGTTTTCCCAATACAAATAACAGAAAAGCTCCCTCTGATACACGCCTCTGTTTTCCTTTCATATTCCTTCTAAACTTATAGCGATCTGCCTTTCCTTCCTGCCTCACATTTAGCAAAATGAACTAATTTTCTCCCAACTAGTGGGAGACTTGTCTAAAAGGGTCAAACTTCTTCCTCCATTTCTTTTCCTCTTTCACTATCATTTTCTCTACTTAAAAGCTGATAAACATATGGAAAATTGCTAAAGCACTACATCACTAAAAATGCTGTTTAACCCCAGCCGTTCACTAAAAGCCAGTACTTGACTCTAGTTATCAGTGTGTGAATCTCAGAACATCTAACATCATTATAAAGTACTTTTTGTTTTATTTTGCATCCATGCTTCCTATTCATAGACAATAACTAGACAGCAAATCTTAAAATAAATAAATGTTATCTGTGAAGAATTTTTTCAAGAAATTCTAAAGCTTGTCCATACCATCGGACCTTAACTGACAAATAAAACTTATTAAAGTCCTCCAACCATTTTATTATCTTTTGTTTTAAAAATATGCTAAACAGTGACTACAAAAATTTCATTATTGAATTATTTTACAAAGAACATTTAAAAAGACATATTGTATATCATTATAGTAATGCCAAAGGAGAACAATACTTTTTTTAGCATATGCAACTCCTTCAGTTTCAAGTAAAGGTTCTCTAATTATGTGTGAAATTAATAATTTCAGTATTATTTACAGCCAAAACACCTTTTTCTCTTTTCTACTGTTACTTAGGCTGATAAAAATAAATGTAAAAACATACACATACAAGGCAGCATCTTACACATACTTCTCCTGCACTTTTTTCAGGATATTATGTCTAAACTTTAGCAGTCACAAAAAAACACTTTTTTTTCCCACTGGGAAGAAGAAAGATAGAATCCTTCCCCCTGAGAGTTGTATTCTACTAGCTTATCAGCAGATACAGGAAGTATCTTTAAACTATCATGATGGTATCTCCCTTCATATCTCTTACAGGAGAGCTCAACAAATACATCTAAATAACAATTCTGAGATAATTCCACTTTAGGAGTTCCCACTTCAGCTTGGGCTGCTATGAAACAAAGACTCCAAGATTAGTGTTTGGTACATCTACTGTTCTTCATTTACTGAATGCTGAGGAGAGATGTAAAACAGACAGATGTGCAAGGTCAAAACTTTTTCTTTACACAACAAACACTTCCTCCTTTTGCTTCCCTCCTAATTCCATGGTGCAAATACAAAATGGCAAGGTTCATCTTGAATTTAAAGGAAGATGTTCACATTCATGCAGAAGAAAAAAAAAATACATACCTGCTGCAATTTGGAGAAGATAGATTGGAAACAGCAGAGGACTTCTGTTGAAAGTAGTAAAAAAAACCACAAAGCAAGTTCTTGACCTGTAACCAGCTGTGATAATGTGGGGACACTCAGGCCTCTTAGAAGAATTATCTTACAGGAATATGATAGCAGACAATGCCAGGTTACACGAATCCCATGTTTTTGCTAAATCACCTCAAATAGTAAAGGCTCTTAGGAAATCGCGTTCCATCCTATGCCTGGTTCTTTTCCTACTGAATTTGCTCTTAAGCACACATACAAGAGATTGCAAAGAATATTAGGTGACATATATCATAGCAGAGCAGGGAGTAATACTTAGAAATATTGAAAAACACAGACATATGTATATGTTGAAGAACTAGTAAAAGATTTTTCTTTAATAATAGACCACAATTTCTCTTCTCCTGCTAGAAAACACAGTAACAATTTATAATTTTAAAAGGGCTTAGGATATGTCTATCCTTAATGCTATCTATTGATCTTGTCTGCTGTAATATTTCTGGCAGATACAGAAATATGGTAAACAATGTTCAATGGATCCAAAATATTTTCTTTGGTTATACAGATCTCATAGCTATGCTCAGTTTTAATTTTGTAAAATAAACAAGCATAAAAGTAAGTATATTAAAAAGAAAAGGGTCTTTCTTGGAGAAAAGGTAAAATTCTTCACAATAAGGTAAGGGAACATATTGCCACAGTATTTTCCTCAGAAATCTAAAATGCTCAGGTTCCTTGACAAATTTATTGCTTTAGAAAAATTTGAAATGCACTCCTTCAGAAACTGAGAAAGAACTAATTTCTCAGGATGCATCAGAGAAAAGTCATAGAATATTTTTCTTCAAATGACTGTGATGTTAAGACTTCAGTGACTGATCATGTTGTATTGAATGCTCTAGTCATTTAATCTTTTATGTGGGGGGCAGCATTCTGGTGGAAGGGGGGAAGTAGGAGATGTGAGCAACCACTTTTTCTTCCTCTCAAGGGCATAATACTATTCACTTTGGTTACATTTTCGTTTTACTAAGTGGCAGCTCTAGTTGGGGCTTCAACACCTGGGGCTATAAAATCCAGTATTCCAGGTGAAGTCTGCTCAAAAGCTAGGTTTTTGTTTTGTTTTTAAGATTTTCTTCCCTTAGTATTTGAAGTCGGATACAAGAACCATATGAAATTCACAATCAAGTAAAGAGAATAAGAGTATGCTCACAAAAACTATTTTCAGTGCCTGGCTGTGGCATAATTCATGCCATTTCAGTACTTGTTCATTCTTCCAGGCTTAAAATACATATATATTCTTTTTATTATTGGTTAGGCAAGGGACATCACTAATCCACTGGAATATTACTTGGATATGTTTTCAAAGCACTGAGTACTGTTTTATCTTCAAAAATTTACTCTTTTGCCCCCTCCTCCCTGCCTCGCCAAGAAAAATAACCGTTCTGTTCCCTTCCCTCACCCAGCATCATTCTTTCTCAACAACATCTAGAGACAGTATCTTCGGGTCCTTAAAATTGTAACTTAAGCCTTTGCAGCCTCATGGCAGAAGAGTGAATGTAAAATGTACTCTGTATGCATGCACTTCCTTGGAGCTTATTAATGACAGCATTTTTTCTTCTTAATATTCTGCCCATGTTCCTGTTCACAGGAAGGCTGAATGATGTAGACTGTTTCTTGAAATCTTTGCCTTGATGATTTTTGCTTCCTTTATGCATGTCAGCATAAGGTACAATCAAGAAATGAAAGCTTATTTTTGAGATATTGATATGAACAGCAGAGTGTTTGCCTCCTCTCTCCTCCCTAAATTCCCTCCTCCCTCCACTCTTTTTTTTTTTTTCCTGAGCCAATGATGCTTTTTGTCTCTAAGGCTTTCTTTGGAAATCGGTTGATTTTATCTTCTTGTTCAGTGTGCATCTGTGATGACTACAGAAAGGAAGTCTGCATACTAAGAGTCATTTTCTCCTGAAAGTTCATGCCCAGTTTTCATCCTTTTGCAGAGATTTGCTCTGTAGATTCCTTTTATTTCCTCATAAATTCTCTACCTTTTTATCATTCTGTAATTTAGATCTAACAAAATATTTGCTAATAAAGTCACACACAGTAAGTATCATTCTATTATTCCTAGGGTGGCCCTAGAATCTTTTTTTCTTTTTTCCTTGATAAAATGACGTAATTAAAGACCTATTAAATCTTTATTTTTTCTCTGTTATTATTTTGACTTCAGATTTATAGCTTCTGATAAAGCATTTGGTAAGTAACCAAGCAATCCTTAATAATTTGTCCCTGCCATGATACAGCATGCTAGTTTTCTTTTATCATAAAGGCTATATTCAATCATGTCGAATCTTTGAACAAAGATTAAGTAAAACAATAAGTTTCTCCAGTAAAAGTGATCTGGTGATCTGACTTGGCTATATCTCAGAGTAAACCATGCGGAAAGACAGTCCAAATGTATTTCCCCCTTTTTTTGCTGGAGATAACCAGTTTCACAAGCCTACAAATGATATTCCTATACAAGTCCTTTATTAATAGCATAAGTTATATAATAAATCTGCTACACATAAAGGGTCTTTTCTTAAATGAATGCCTTTTAAACTGCCAACGGTCCTAGTTTTTAAGGCTCCCTGAGGAGAACATGGAGACAACATTCAATCTGTGCCCCCAAGCACAACCAGGAGACTTTAAATATATCTTTTTGTGAAATACATATTCTAAAACAAAGTTATAAAATACTTTCTTTCCTATACAGCCCATGAAATAGAAGAAGCCAATACCTGAGCTCAAACTGTTATCCATATTAAAGGTTTTTTCTTTATTTTTTTTTTAAATTAAAACCCCACATTTCTCTCAGTCCTAGTTATGAATCTGTTTCTCAAAAATATTCTGTACCTGGTCAGTTTGGCTGCTGATCTTCTTCATAGTTTCCAAACAGATCTAAGCTTTTTCTCTTTTCCTTTTTTCTTTTTTAATGAGTAGACTTCACAATCCCATCACTTATCTTCTCATTTATCTTTTTATCAGAATATCAGAAGATAAATGGTGGGGCTGTGAAGTTTACTATAATAACAAATTTTATACATTTGGATAGACAGATATGATATCTACATTCTAGAGAGCTCTTTAAGTGGATAGAGACATGGTTGAGGTTGTGGCACTTTCAAGAAAATAGTGTTTTTTTTTCAAATAGACCAATGGCATCATTTTAGCATGTCTTATGCTCTAGATACCACGTGAGATTAACTCAAAGTACATACCCTCTTTTTTAAGCAAAATATTAAAAACGGCCTACTGTTAAGTTTTTCATCTTAAAACATGAAGAGCTCATTATATACTTAAACAGTATTTTAAATTAAACACTAACTTAAATTAAAATTTTATGCAAACACAAATTTGGCATCAAGCAATGGGGGAATATTCTCTTTTGGGATATTAAACCAATAAAGCAATTAAACCATGGCAGAAAATCAAGATAAGCAATTATAAACAACAGTGTCATAAAATGAACAAAGAATTCTAATAATAAAAACCATATAGATAATAAAACTTTTTTTTTTAGTTTATATTTTACACACACACCAAAATTACTATATGATTTAGAGAGAGGGAACTCCCTAAACTAAACCACCTACATTTCGCCTTGATCTAGAAAAGCAAAATGCGAGTGACTTTTCCACAATGCCTATGTGAACTGAATTCTGTCGCCATACTAAGAACTTCCAAAAATTCTTATTAGAGGTTCTAAGTAGTTAATGAAACTTAGGATCTTAAGCTTCAGGGGAAAGAAAAAAAATTAGGGGCATGTGTATGGCTCTGGTATGAACTGCAAAGAAGTATTAGGATTTGCAAAAATGTGATGGCTTATATAAGGCCTTTTAAAGGATAGAATAGGAAAGAAAAGGACAGATTCATTGTAGTAAATGAAGGATTCCACTTTATTTTTTTTTCTTCCCATGGTGAATTATACTAAAGATGCCAGTTAGGTAGAATTTCCCCTTTCATTGTGAACAGTTAATTAAACTCTATGAAAATAGAAATAGAAATCTGTCCTTTTCGAACACAAAACAAGCTGAATGCAAGCTGAAACAGACATTTATATCATGGAAAACTTTTAGTGAACAGAAGAGGGATAAAATACCTGCAATGAAAAATAGATGGATTTCACAGGTCTCTACAATGATGACATTAAATCTCAATAAGAAATCCAAGAATAACATTTCTACGGCAGGATTCATTTCATATCAAAATAGTTGTCTCAAACAGAAAGCATCAAGAAAGAAAATGGGATATTATGCTCAACCATAGAAGTCACTGGGGAAAAAGTTTGCAATATGTTAGACTTGCCTGTACTAGTCTTAGTTAGCTGCCAAAAAAATAAAACAAACAAACAAACAAATATAGAAGAGGATAACTGTACAGCACATTTCCCTCTCCAGGGTCCTGATTCCATTATGCACTCTAGTATTCTTTCAGAAATTAACTTCCTGCTGTGTGGAATTTGCAAGAAATCTGCATTATAGTAATTGCTGTAATTTTCTGCTACAACTGATCCCACAGAACAACTGTTACAACTGTTTCTTTTTTTTTCTTTTTCCAGTTGCCACTGTATAATTAATGTCATACCTTAACATATAAGACTGAGCTACCCATATTTAACAAAACATTGCAAAACTCACACTGTGTAAGTTCTCTATCATTTCATCAATGTTGCCTTCTGGTGGTTGCTGTTCTCTCAGAGTCAGGGAAGAGTTTCACTACATTTCTACATCCTTAGTCTTTATTAGTGTTTGATATTTGATACATGCCCAGAGTGCGTGTATTATGAATCATTGTGCATTTATAATAAGATATTCTCTTTATTTTTTCTTCTAAAAAGGAGGGGTTTTTTTTTCATTTCTTCTAAATTCTTAACATTCCCAAGAAAAATTCACAAGCTGAAGACAGTGCCACACCAAAAAAACCCTTATTCTTAAAAAGTTAGATGGGGTTTATTGAGTCAGGTCAGGAACTGACTGAATACAGTTGTTTTGTTTCCGGATCTGAAGGAGAACCTCCCTATATGTTTACAGCCATCTTTCCATGTTTGGTAAACTTGTAAATCTCACCAAGAGGTTTTGGTAACCCTGCAATAACAGGGTAGACATACCAGAACACTTCCATGTGAGCAATAGAAATAAAATCCTGTATATATTCTTATAAAAATAACTAGTAATTTAGACGAGATAGATATAACAGAGATTATTAATTTAATCTAAAATTAATTTAGACAATTTGACTTAAAATTTTATTATATAAAAAGCATTTTCATGAAATCTCCTGTGATTACAGATATAGTGAGAAACAAATTAGTGATAGATATGTACAACATCAATATAAATTTATAAATAAAAATAAATTATTATGTTAATATATTAAATTAATCATGTGTCCTTTGGAGAACAAAAATACAATGTTTCACAACTTTACACTTCTGTAGCAGTTTCTGCAAAGGTTATAATAAAGATTGATGAGCTAACAACAGCAATGATTTCCTAATAAAATTGACACCATTCTGTCTGGGTTAGAGTGCAGTTGCGTCCAAACACAAAACCTATATTAGCTTTAAGTCTTGCAATAAAATATTGCAATAAAGATATTTAAAAAAAAAACATAAATTTCAGAACAGAGTTACTTACTTACCTGGCAAGGTCACCAGGATTAGCAACCTTTGCAGGGCAATGGAAAAACATGTATTAATGCATTAAAAGAATTTGCCATATTTATAGTGTAAAGTAAAGTGTAAAGTAGGCTCATGATTAATTTGTTTTTTCTTTTAATCCAAAACTGTATCTAGGATTAAACAGACTAAGTGCCTGCATGAAACACATATGCATATACATTATATACATCACATCAGTGTTCCATTTATTACTATAGTAAAATTGCAATCGCTGACTTTAAACTCTCCAGTGCACAGAGGATTCTGTGAACGTAGCTTTTTGAGGGGAGACAAATCCTTTCTTCTTCTAAAAATAGTTTCTCACTGTGAAATGTCTGTGTCCTCTAAAATGGACTGTATGAAGCAGTGATATCAAAGAACAATGCTTGTACAGTTTTAGGTTTCTTACCTTTTCTTCATCAAAAATACATAAGTTAGCCTAAGTATTTCCAATTTTATCTCTTATCTCTAAAGAATACATTGTTAATATGTTCTCTACAATTAACTAAAAACAATCCATGTGTGATTTGTTTCATTTAGCTTTAATTAATCATGAGATAAATGTAGAATCTAGTGGAACTATTTGGGCTCCGATACAGACAAACACTTCAAAGGATGAAGCACTAGTTTCACAAATCCTTCACCACTGCTTTTCTGTAATAGGTATGTGGCAATGTAATGATGTTACAATGAAAGCCTTAGAGAAGCCTTGTGTTCAACTTTCTCTTTGGGACACAGATAGGGAATTGAATCACTAGAGCATAGTAGGACTATAATTCCAGTAGTCTGAGACTTTAATATGAAAAGATGGGCCATCTCCTGAGTTTACAAAACAGAGCATTAGATCATACCCATCTCTTATTGCATCTAATGTGTAAGATTGGTTTGGAGGTTAATGCTTTTTCATCCCTTTTCCACTGAGTAACTTGAATGTAGAAAAATGTCATGAGGAAGCAATTTTCCTATGCTACAGTCTTAAGGTGTTGCTTGTGCTGGTAGGTAACTGCTTATCAGACAAACTTTTGAGTATGACTGTGATGCAAGGCAAAGGTTATTGTCCTAAGCACAAAGTCTCTTCATTACTGTTCTAGGCTTAGCACAAAATCTTAAAGCAAACATGGCTCTTAAGCAACTATTTCATATTCAAGAATTCAGAAAAGTTAAGGAAAATAGCTTCCTAGAGTTTGTACTCATTTGTGGAAAGAAGATTTTGTGTCTGTACATAAATTAAGTATCCAAAAATAACTGCCACAGTTACTGGAAGAAAACTTTGCACTTGATTCAACACTGCAGTACTGCACTGTTATGCTAAGGTAACATCACTGAAGTTACTAGGAAGTAACTATGAACTAAATATTCTAAACAGAATTCCTACTGAAAAAAAAAAGGTATAAATCCAATTTCCCTGGCTCTATGTCAGTTTCAAGGCATCATCTTTAAACTAGCAAATTGTAGATTTTAGACTAAATTGATCTGCAGGGGATTTACACTGCTTTATGTTTACATTAGCCTGAACAAAAGCATAAAATAATGCAGTAGCAAAAAGCTGTAGATCTTGTGCAAGCTTGATTATCATTCCTACAGGTTATCATTCAACCAAACAAGGGCTCCTAAGGTGGTTTTTTGCTACATATATACCTTTTCTCAGAGGAAAAAAAAAAAAGGCCAAAAAAGGGACAGCTGAAGTTTCACAGTATCCGAGGTTTGTAGCAGAATCTTTCCTGAATGTGTAGAGTTCAGCCTGGTTACTGGGAAATTCTAAAGGATAGGAATATGTATGCAGGGTCTTCCTAACTTCAGAAGGCCTAGAAACATATTCTCTGTTTTCTGTATTGCTAATCTCACTGTTAGGTGGATGAGTGGTGCTCCTGACACCTACAGAATGGATGTAATTATAAGCTTTTATTTTATTGCAAAAAGACTTTTAGATACAGTTTGATTAGAGGTGGTTTGCTCATGAAAGATATTAGAAGCTCTGATACTCCATCAACACACGCACACCTATTTGAGGTTCCTACTGACTTCTCTGGGGTTTCCAGTGCTCTCTCATGTCACCATTGTCACTCCTATCACTGAATAAGGAAAACACTGCATAACACAGAAGGCTTTTCTTTCTATCAGTGGATTCAATCAGATTAGCTCAAACAATTTTATGCAACTTGACCTAACCTTTTACAGTATGTTGCAGAGTGATTTTGATAATATATCAACGGTGTTTCTGTAATAAGTATTAATAATAAGTGGTTATCACTATTTTGTACTTCTATGTATATATACCTCTTCTAATGGATCATTATTTTTTATAGACTGAACTTTCAGTGAATCCACAATGAAGATATACCTGTGACTTGGTTGTGCTAATAAAACATTGGTTATGTTAGCAGGATATCACAGGATCACTGCTGAAGAATCCAAGGATTTCCAAAATACAAACAGAGAGCTTTCAAAGCGCAGGTGCAGATGATAGCAGAGGCTTCTGGGCCATAAAAACAAACCACAATCAGTGTACGTTTAGTGTATCTTTAGTGCATTTTTCACTAAGGAAATGCAACCTTGGAAGCTGGATATATTGGGATTAAAGGATAACAAAGAACAAGAATCCAGCTAATGTAAAACTTATCATACATATTAGATATCCAATACAAGCACCAGTGAAGTGAGTAAACAGACTATGTCAATAACTGCGTAAAAAATCACAGAGTTGGGAGAAAAAAATAAAACAAAACAAAACAAAGAAGCTATCCATTACAGTGAAGAATTCTGATGGCTGATGCTTTGACAAAAACCTAACCCTCTCTTTTCTTGGGAAAGGTTGGCATATTTGATCTTAGAGCCTAAGAAGGTTGAACAAATCACCAGATAAAGAAAACAATGTATATTGTTTTTAACTGTAGTATTGTTATATGAATCATAGAATCATAGAATCATTATGATTGGAAAAGACCTTCAAGATCATCGAGTCCAACTGTAAATGCTTCGACACCATGCCTGCTAAACCATGTCCCTAAGCGCCTCATTTATGCATTTATTTAACACTGCCAGGGCTGGTGACTCCACCACTTCCCTGGGCAGACTGCTCCAATACTTGACTGCTTTTTCTGTGTAGAAATTCTTCCTAATGTCTAACCTGAACCTCCTCTGGCACAACTTGAGGCCACTTCCTCTTGTCCTATATGTAGATATTCTGGACAAGAGATCGACCCCCTGCTCACTACAGCCTCCTTTCAGGTAGAGAGTAGATAGGACTCACCTCCGCCTCCTCTTATCCTGACTAAATAAAACTAACAATAACCAAATACCTTGGTCTGTAAGTGGGCTACAATATTGCTGTAACTTGATCAATAATATCTCTTTGATTAAACTATCAAAGCTTTGTTTAGACAGTCAATAAATTTCTGGCTCTGCCTATAAAATGTGTTTCTTGAACCTGCATAAGTCTCAGAGTGCTTGGTTTGTATGCATGAGACCTGGTTATAGCTTGGATGGATTCAGAATAGACAGAGCTCCACATGACCAAATCAGGTTCATGAATATCAGTTTTATTTTTTTTGTCCTAACGAGTAAGCATCAGTATGGAGACATCCATGGCGCAGATGGTGAAATGTGCCACAGAAGATAAATGGACATGTTGCTCCTTGGGCCTAGAAGCTAAGTGAGCATGTGTGAAGGGGAAATAGCCTCTGTTAGGCAGCAATCTGCCACTGAGAAGGCTGGTAGCAGTCTCAGCATTAGAAAATGGTGACAAAAAGAAATAGAGGGAGTCTCCTTTCTTATTGCTCTAAATATGGCTCTGCTAGAGACCCTGTTCTACCTCAGAGCCATTATCCATTTGTGCTCTGACTCATATTAGCACAAACTCCAACTTCCTTATAAATACTCCCAATTTACAGTGACGGTAGTAAACTAGATGAGGTACAGTATTATTCTTTACATTTCTTTCTCAATTAATATCCAATTCTAGAGGACATGTTTATGTCCTCTGTTTTTCTCCTTTTTTTTTTTTTGTTTTGTTTTGGGCTTTTCTTTCAACCTGGGAAATTATTCAGCATGAACAACATTGCAACAGGCCATTTGAAATTGTCATACTAACATTTCCTGGCAAAGTACAATAATACTGGAAAAAATAAGGGGGCAGAATGGCAAGCTTTCTGCAATATTTTGGGGAAAAAGAAAGTTCTCCATAATTCATATATCCATTTCAGACGTACATGTGCACATAAATGTGTATAAATGATTTATGATTATTTTGCATTATGAATTCATGCAGAATCACATGATACTGTATACTCCAAGGAAGATAACATATTGAAAAAAAAATAAACACAAAGGAAGCTGAGAAGATACTTGAAAACTGAAATAAAAGTCTCCACAAGATCCTAGATACCAGGATCAAATAAAATCCTGGGACACTATCTGAAAACTCAGCTAATTCATGCAAATAAATGGCTTAAATTAAATTAACCATAAGATTTGGACATTTAATACTACAGTACTTAAAGGTTTTGGCTAATAATATTGATAATATTTCCACTAAAACACCATTACTTGCCTCAGAAAAATACACACACAGAAAACAGTGCAGAGCAAGATGCAGAGTAGTGCAAAGCTAGATCCAGAGTAGACTTTTTATCTTATCATATTACATCAAATTATAGATGTAAATGATTCCTCAGGATAGCAGCCAAAATGAATTATATGTTTCTACTCTGGAGAAGTTTCCAGAATATATCCATTAACACTCTTTAAGCAGATGTGGAAAAAATGGAAAAGATTTGAGATCTTAACATAATAAAATAAGTATTAAAATGAGTACTTAATGTGCCTAAGTTGTGTACTTAATGCTATTTTAACCACAATTTAGCTTGAAGAAAGGATATGACATGACCATCCCCATCTTCATTTGGATAAGCAAAGTTAATATTATATTTTTCTTCTCATTATTATTGGTTTGTTTGTTTTGTCTTTGAAGTCTTCATTTTTAAGTGGAGTCTAGGGAGTCAAACCTTTGATATGTCACTGGTATTGATGTGAAAATATTCCTGTTCATTTTCATGGTAGAGGGGCCACAATAAATTTGTCAATTTCTAATACCTGAATAGCAAAAGAAAGATCACTTTCTGTGCCCTCAGAGAATAGTTTTTATAAGGTTTTATACACTCAAGGTTCGTCACTCACTAGAGGAAAACTTTTTTAGTAAAGTATTGCTGTGAGATTGCACAGGTGTCCCTTCACAACCTTTTTAAAGGAAAGCGCTCAAAGATTATTTGGTGCCATTTGAAAACCATTCTGCTCTTATTTCAGTCCTTTGTTCCATCTCAGATCCAATCAGACGCAATACACCCAACACTAAATTCTATAAATATTTGGTTTCACTCAGTTCCATATATTTACGCATACCTTACTCCCATATGAACAACCAATCAACTTTTCTGAACATTAATTTTTAAGTTGATGTCTTACTCAAGGGTTTCAGAACAATGGTTCTAATGGTCATAATTCCAGAAAGTATTTAAATGGGTGAATCCTTAAGCTTATGAGAAATCTCTACAAAACCAAGGCGACTTTTTTCTCCCATGAAAAAGCTAAAGCTATGCTTATGTACTTTTTGACTTGCAATTTGTATTTACATTAATTATTACCATAAATCCAAGCTATTGACAGAACAATGTCAAGGTATTATGACAGTGAAAAGTGATGCAAAAACTGGGGTAAAAAATATTGTGGAAGTTCATAACAGCAGTGTGGTGCAGCCTGTATCACAGCTAGCAGAGACTGAATCACGGGACCAAAATACTAATATATTCTGTCATGTGCCAGAAGGTGCAAGCAATCTTAATGACTGACCTAATAACTGTATGACATGTGATGCCTACAATTTAATAATATATACAAGATTCATAAATAGGCATATAATAAAAAGGAGCTACAGGGCCTTGTATTCTCTGAAATGTCACATCTGGAGGTCAGGTGGAAAGCAGATGGACTGTTTTAACAGGCTTTATCTAGCCACAGGATGTGGCATGGTCACTACCTTGCTGTGAAAGCAGCCACCATGACCAATAATACAACAAGCACTTTAATTCATTTGCCTAACATCAGCTACAAAATGCCAGAGACAACTAAAGATAGTGTGAAGGTCTCCCAAATTTTAGCACAGCCTCTAAGAACAAAGGCACCTCTTGATTGATTTTCAGAGGAGGCACCTCTTGATTGATCTTCATCATAGAAAAGAAAGATACTCCCTCAGTCTTCATTTTCTTAGACTACAAAAGAAAAATTTGCTTTCTCTCACAAGGCAGACTTACACTTCTCACAGTTACTGAGGTTTTATTACATTCTGATTCCCTCCAAATTTTGTTATCAACAAATTTCAATAACATACTCTTACTTATTGTTAGAGCAAAAAATAAACAAGATTAAACCCTTGATCTTTGAGGAAACCATTACCAATACAAAATTAATCACAAGTCTTTATCACCCTAAACTCCTTCTTTATCACAACCCGTTTGAATATCCTATTTGCTGAGTCAATACATGCATTAAAGATTTCCTATTAATTAATTAGTTACTTTTTGGAATTGAAGGAATAAATTCTAGATGACTTCATATCAAATATCCTAAAATCTAGACAGATTAATGTCTCTGTGTTAACTTCATCTAGATTAGTATTTTAAAGGAAGGTACTATATTACTGCAATATAATCTGCCATTGGAAGATTGGGTAAGTAAGTGAAATATTCTCATTTCTCCATTTACATCTGAATTTCTTTCTGAAAAAAAATGTTCTAAAGTCATTCATGTTAAAAATGATTGCAGGTTAGAATAACCTGAGTTTTCAAATATCAGCACTTCAAAATCCTGATGGGATATTGTTCATCTAATTTGAGCATATGTCATTATATTCATCTGACTTCATATATAATTATCTTCCCCCCGATTCATACACATTTGTTCATATTATCTACACTGCTTGTATCCTCACAAGTGATAACACTGTTCAGTTTTGTTTGGGGATTTTACTTGGATTATCTTTCTCATTTCACAATGCCATGCTCACTTCTCCTTTTACTCACATGTCTGAAAAGTATATTACTATATATTTTTTTAAAGTCCTTAGGCTTTTTTAGTTCTCTTTGTGCATTACATTCATGCGTTAAATGAATTTCACTTCATGAAATATGCAGCCAAAAGACTTCAGCAAGGAAATCTAAAGCATCAGAGGAAAAAATAGTTACATAGTTTAGCAGTTTACCCTCTAAAAAAAAACTTATCTTCTATACACTGCAGAGGATTGACTGGTAGCAGGAGCAAACTATTATTTTGCACTGCAGGGTGACTGGTGTAGTCAGTGGCTTTTAGAAATATGCGCTCAATGATGTCTTTTGTTTGAAGAAACAGAGTACCTGGTCCGAGAGCAACCTGACTTAATCTTAACAAAAAAAAAGAAAAATACGTAACTTAACTTCCTTCAGAAGGACATATTATTGCAACTTTTTAAAGAACATCATATTAGAAATCTCCTGGATGAAGGGAGTTACTCAAATGCACTTTCTATTTGTAAAATGGAAGAATGACATCTAATGTTTTTCCAAATGAGATTTCTCAAATGGTTGCAAAAAGTATAGAAGAAACAACAAACATTGGAAAAAATTGCAATCTATCATCTTTCAACCCAGATCTACCTCTGCTATAATAAAGTGTTGATCCTGCCTTCTAGCCTGCAATCATGTGGAAATTTGTCTTTCCTGACCATGCAAGATAATTTTGTGAACAAGTACAAATATTTAGATCTTTTTTTTCTCTGCTGGATATTCACAGACAACATCCCTTTTAAGTTTCTAAAGGAAAAAAAAAATTCATTGCCAAAATCCAGACCCCCCGCTCCAAATTTCAAGGTCAATTCAGAGAACATAATTTATACCAGCAACAACTCATACTTTCTACACCTCACTAATCAACTTTTAGTTGAAAATTTCAAAATAAAATTTCAGTTTGAGACTGAGGTTTGCCACAGAAATTAACCGTCAAAATGCTCAAAAATCAGGAAGTCAAGCAGGAAAAGCACTTATGGATGATGAGTGAGAGGAATGCTATGGAACATCATTTCATGATCTGTCATTTTCTAACACAAATAGATAAATTCATGAATTGTCTAATAGCCCATAACTAAAAATACTAGTATTTTACCTTTACAGTTTGGAAAAAAGTAGGTGAATCACTACAGCATTGGTGATTCATTGCCCACAGTGATCATATGAGAGTTGAGATGAGCTAACTTTTGGAAGCCAAGAAAAGCCCTTCTTACAAAGTCATTTTTCAACAGAATAACAGCAAATAACAGCTATAACATACACTCATCTAGAGCAAAAAAAAACTACCCAGCAAAAGAGTGAATGACGATTATAATGTATTATCTTACTATTATAGCAAGATTTTCCCCACAGACCCAATAGAAGAACCTATGTAAAATAAAAATATAACAACTCTGGTTGACTTTCTTGTCTTGTAAAAGCCTGCTATAATCACTAAAATCAAATCAAGAATTATAAACATATGATTACATTAATTTAAAATGACTTGTTTCATGTTTATGCAGCATTTAAGCCTGTACTTATTTTATTATGAACGGTTTGTTAAATAGCTGTAACTGGTCAACGACCACCAAAAGCAAATACATTTTAAAGGTTACTGCCCAATAAATAATTTACTGAGATTTATCTAAGACATATTTAATAAAACTCCTAAACCTTAAAATAGAGCAAATTCATTTCCAGCAATAACTGAAGGTTTATAATTGCCGTATGCTCTGTGACTTTTACCATATACTTCACAGAGGGTAACAGATAGCTGCAGGTAGATGACCATTAAAATTAAATATTTATATAGGTTTAGTATTTATATAGGTGTTAGGTTATTTCCAAAATGATGCATTTATTAGCTGTAGAAAATCAAGGGTGTGAATAATGTGTTCCTATCACTTCAAGGATGCCTTGGCAAGACATGTTACAAGTAGAGGAGAAACAGAGAAACTTCAGCATCAGCTAAAAAATACTCAGTCGCAAGAGGAGAGAGGTGGTTCCACCTGTGACCCCTAAATCCCATACCATCCTACAGGACACAGCAGTAGTCTTTTCTCTA
The DNA here is from genome assembly GCA_032275445.1 of Crypturellus soui. Lineage (NCBI taxonomy): Eukaryota > Metazoa > Chordata > Aves > Tinamiformes > Tinamidae > Crypturellus > Crypturellus soui. Next base: position 406,989 of record JAUBNY010001187.1, read on the forward strand.
AACTGTAAAAGAACAGGTAACAAAGAGACATATCATAAATATACCTCTAAGAAAATATTGACAGGCATTTGTAATAGATAATAACAGGATAAGGGAATAATATTCTTCTTTCTTAAGAGCAAAAATGGAAGAATAGATTTGCAGTTATGGAAATAAACTTGGATGCTAGATATCTGATTTGATTCCCAGATATACCACAGAATCCTTAAGTAATTTTGGGACAGGTCATTTGATCTTTCCATGCCTCTGTGTAAAATGGGATTATTAAACACAATTCTCTTTATCAGAAAGCTAAATAAGATAGCAAACTTTGTTTTTGAAAAGTCTGGCCATATTTTTAGCTAAAGGTATGTGGACACATGAGATGATAGAATTTTATTTGATTATTTTCTTTATGTATTAAGTATATAGTAATTTTAATTGGGGAAAAAGTTACTGACTGAATGGCTTCAACAGTAGATTTACTGTATTCAAGAATAAGTGTAAGCTGATAAAATGATACTAGATAACTTTGGGGATATGTGGAACAACACTCTTTTTAAAACTGCGTTTGTGTCAGTTGAATGAAGGTCCTTTAAAGATTTGACTGAGCTTTCTTGTTTACTTTTTATTTCCAAAACAAAGTAGTGTTTAAAGATGAGTTGGTATGGTCAATAAGACAGATCCTAGCAATAACCTGTGAAAATTCTGTCAGCTGATACCTATTCTGTAGTCAATTCAACATCTTTGTTAAAGAATTATGACTAATTCTAGACATACATGCTTTCAAACAAATCATAGAAAGTTTGAGGTTGAAAGGGACCTTTGGAGACCATCTAGTCTAATCCCCTGCTCACATTGCTCAGGACCCTGTTCAGATGACTTTCAAATATTTAGAAAGAAGTAGACTTCATATCTCTTTGGGCAATCTATTTTTTTTTGAAAGAAGTAACACAACTGAATTATAACTATAGTTGAGGAAAAAGTGGTTCTGTGTTCCTTCTTAGACTATATAGAATTTTCTATCACGATACACATTTCAACATAATAAAACACAAATATAATACACAGCTGTTAATTTTAAGGCTATGGGTAGCAGGTGATACTCTCAAATATGTCATTAGAGACAGAAGATTTAAATATATTTCAAACTGAATGCTGGGATCCTGTGAGCTGTTTTTAAATTTAACATTTCAGTTCTCTGTAAGTGCTACTGTAAAATTACCTATCAGAAAGGAATAACGAACTAACTCTATTTCACTAAGATTATCTATTAACCTAGGCTTTTTCTGATTTCCGGAATATAGCCAGAAAAATCTGACAGTACACATACTCTTTCCTCCACTAGGTCATACCAGGAATCAGCCTCCAAAAAGGTATTTTCCACTAGTCCTGCAGATTGGAGCAGGTTCTTCCTGGAGCTTTTTCCTAAAGGAGAGAGTCAGCAGATCTGCACCCTTGCTACAGTCCTACCAAGAATTTATTGAAATGGCTTTATGACATGATTATTAGACTAGAAGTTGTGAAGGAGCATGCTAAAGAAAACCTTTGTGCTTCATTGTAATTAGAAGTGTCTTAATGTAATCTGCTGTCATGATATCTTACCTTTCTGCAACAAATTGAGCATTTGAATGAAAAAAAGACTGTGACTAATATACAAAAAGTATATTGCAAAGGAAAACTTTGAAAGTGTACTAGAAATACCTGCAGGGAAAAGCCAGTCGTACTTTGACAATGGTATAAATGTGCAAGATGATCAGGACAGAGTGAGTAAGCAATTGTCAAAGTAAAATAACATTGTGGTTATCAATTGGTTTACAATGTTTTGCGAACTGCAGATGTTGGCATTTGCCTATAAAATTACAAATGTTGACACAAAACACTGCTAAATTTATTTTCTCAAATTGAAAATAATTTTTGTTATTTACTAAACAGATTGCAAAACAGATTTCTTAAACAGAGATCATGAAGCTTTAAAAACCACTGACAGAAACCACAGCTGTAACAAAAGCATATTCTGCACAAAAAATAAGGATAGAAATCAGATGTTTGCTGAATTTTATCAAGAAAATGTCTCACCACATCCATTTAAATATTTTATTTGATCATTTTCATTTAAAGATGGAATACTGAATATTCCCCTTTTTAGACTTTGCAGTGTCATCACAATATTGCATATACCATATTGGTACTCCATCTGTTGAATTTTTTTATTGAGTAAAAAAGTATAAGAGACAGTCTTATGGCTGTACCTAGTCACTGAATCATACAGAATGGTTGAGGTTGGAAGTGACCTCTAGGGATCATCTAGTCCAAACCCCCTGCTCCAGCAAGGACACCTAGAGCACGTGGCACAGGATCAAACCTAGGAGGGTTTTGAAGAGACCCGACAACCTCTCTGGGCAGCCTCTTCCAGTGCTCTGTCACACCCACAGTAACGAAGTTCTTCCTCAACTTATACCACTACATCTGTTGCCTATTTCTAGCATGCAGTGCAGCACATTAGCCTTCCTTAGGGTGCCACTTGATCCTAAGCCTGTTATCCAACACACTGCAGAACCCAACAAATAAATGTTACTTGCTATCCTTCAGAATCATGTCTGAAAAACAAAACACGTGGATTCTATATTTTCTTGTCTGAGTGCATGTGCATAATAGCCTGGGAAATGCCTGGGAGAAACAACAGTGAGAATGAAATTATTGTTTCATGTTACTAAGGGCTGTTGAACAGCTTTCAGTAGTTTAGAAAGTACTTTAGTTTAGTTTCTGTCTAGAAACAGAGTGGTAGAGGCAAGTCACATTTCCATAAATTTTTATGCAATTTTCACAGTCTTTAAACAAAAAGGGAATATCTAACGAATAATAATTTTAAGATTAGAGACACTTTTTTATAATAAAGCAATCTTTAAAAATGAAAGATTTTTATAAACATCTGGTGTAGACAGGATATTTTCTTTCTTCTGGAAAATACATAACAAAATATTCTTCTGAAAACAGTAGAAGCTGATTACATTAATCTGTAATGGCTAGCAATTTTCCAAAAATCTTCTAAAATGAGAAATATTGATTGATCTAAATGCAAACTTTTCTCACAGAGATTTAATCAGGAGTGTTTTCTTCATTGGGTGGTTTAGTGGATCACTGGAAGAAAAATATAGGAAGCGGAGGGGGTGTGGAAGAATGGCCTGGAAAAGGAGAAACTTAGAGAAAACCTAGGGCCTAACAGAAGTTTAGGCATTACAGAAGCTTGCCTGGAGTGATACACATCTAGGATGGCTGGTATGTGCGGAATCTACCTCTCCATGATTCCCTTGGCAACACAATCTGCCTTCCTAGCACACACTGATAAGAGCAAACGAAGAGTGGAGCAGAATGCAGACACCACAGTCAAACTTTGCTGGCTTCTCTGCGGAGGGCATAATCTGATGGTGCTGTGCAGACATGAGTGGAGCAGAGTGAAGACACCGCGACCAAATTCTGTTGTATTCCCTGCAGAGGTGGTAGCCTGGTGGTACCACATAGCTGATGAGCCACATAGTGTGATGTCTGGTGCTGAGACAACAATGGTGGCAGATCAGTTCCTTCTGATAGACTTTGCTCAAACGTCTCCTCCATCTAATCTCATTATAATCCCAATACACAACCCATCCCACTAAGCAAGCTGTCTAGATTCTAGATTAACTTGGGAGACTTTTTAGAAATCAGTGAATAACGAAAGCAAATATGACTAGAGTCACTCAAGCTCCACATGAATGTACAAGAAAATATATAAAGGGCAAACTAGTAAGAGGAAAGGAAACAGAAGAAGGAAGAAGAAGAAGGAAGAGGAAAGATTCCATCATAACTGCTGGGTCAGTCAACGTGCTGATCACCCTCTTTCCTCCCCTTGGGTCGGGATGCTGCCTGAGGAGACTTGAGACTGAGAGCCCTCTCCCATCTTCTGGGGTGAGTGATGATTGCACATTTGTACATCAG
>JAUBNY010001187.1:411042-438249 GCA_032275445.1 Crypturellus soui
GACATCCGAAACCTGCTTTGGAAATGTTGCATTTGAATAAATCCTGCTGTTTGTGAACTTGACTACTTGTTTGGGGGTGCTATCAGACCTACAGTTGATAGACTGTTTGTGAATCCGATACTGCCAGAGTCGAACTTATAGTAGATTATACTATTTGGGAACTCAATTCGCTTCTATGAAGGCGATTGGACCTATGGTTCTCAGACTGTTCGTGAATGCAGTACTGCCAGAGTCGAGCTTATAGTTGATCACACTACTTGGGAACTCAATTCACTGCCACCACTATGGCTTTCAAACTGCAACATTTTCACAGGAGGGGAAAGGACAATAAAGGTGGACACTCTTGATCAGATCAGTCTGGAAGTCTGGGATGTTCGAGAATCACTTCATTTGGCTCAGATGTGTCTAAGCACATGTTCTAACATGGTCTAGTTTAATCTTAACCTAACACATGTTCTAGTTTAATCTACATAATTCACTTTCTTGCTACTGAAAGTATTTTATAGATATCTTATTTAATATATATTGGAATATGTCTAATTCAATATATACTATAATAGTTGTCTTCACCTTTAGGTACTGAAGAAACAGAAAAGTACAGGATACTATGGAAATCATGCTATGTATGTACATATGTTTGGATGCATATGTATCCATACATACTAGTACATACATATGTACTAGTATGGATACATAGAAATCATTCCTGGACATTACTACATTATACATTGCCGAGGACCACCATCGCGAGATGGAAAGCACGACACTTCAATGTGAAGCAGATGCTAGTCACTTTAATATCAGAAGGCAGCTATACTTACACCGAAGACACGAAGCGGCACGAGTGCATTCTCTGTCCATGCAACTTATGATTGGTTAACGAGTTCATTCATGCGTCGAGCACGCGGATGCTTTCAACTCATGATTGGCTCTTGCCTTGTGTGCCTCTTGTTGCACACCTGTGCTTGTTTTCCTTCTCTGCTATTCATTGTTGTTCCTTCTTTTTGGCTTTCTGGTCGGCACGTTTCCTGCTTATTGCTAACAAGGCTAACAACGCTAATAAGGCTCTTATTTCCTTATCACATTGCTCCCTAGTAACGTTATTTCAGCCCTTCATAATCGTGCAGTACTGCCAAGGCTCCCACAATACATGAGTAAATTAAAACCAATATTCTTTACTATATCACTAAGTCAGCCTTATGAGGTGATCCTTCCAAAACTCTCAGGAGATATCCATGAGAGAACCTGATCTTTGCATTGTCCACAAGGCAAGTTTTGCAAAAATATCAAGCTTAGCAAGTTTGGTATTGATGCAAATTAATGGACTTAATGAAGTGAGACAACCTTGCCTCCTCAAAACTTCCCAGTTCCCTAATTTGCTGCTGGGGACAGTACCCACTATTTTCCCACTGCGTTTCTGCCACATTGGCAGAGTTCCTTCAATAAGTCAGTTTCATTATTAACTCTTTACTCGCCCATTACCTGTTCAGTGGGTAATCTCTTTGAAACCATCATTTGATTTGTGCAGTTCCTAGCACAATTTGAAATCATTCTTGTTTGGTATTTAGGATATACTAAACTATTTGAAGACTCCATAATCAGAATCTCTTCTACTTTACAAATTAGGACAAAAAGCATCGCAGACCTTTGCCAGGATTTACTATTTGGAATTAATTTATTATTTGGAATGAGTTAAGCCTCTATTCATGAATTTAGAAAAGTGGTTGAAGAGACAAATCCATGTGCAATATATAAATAAATAAATAAACAAGTCCTAAAGTAGTGAAGACCTCTTTTGATAATGTTCCAGGTTTTACTCTAATGCTAGATCTAATTTTACAGACAGGAAAAAACACTTTTAATGTTGTTATTCAGAAAGACTACAGAGATAAGATGATTTGATCTGAGAATATGTATTGCTTGAAACTATGACAATGCAAGTTTTTTGTTTTGTATTTTAAATAGGAGAAAATATATTTTTGTACCTTCTTATTGATACTAATGAGAGGTAACAACTATAAATGATAATAGTCCCATGCAGATTTACCAAAATAGAGAGAGCTTTAAGTAGGGCATGGCTTTATACTGATTTTCTGTTTAGATGGAAGTTCTGCTACAGGTATTTAGAAAATGTGAATTCTTAATGTATCATTCAAGTTCTCATAAAATCTTCTAAGAAAAATCAATACATCCTTTGTTACTGACATCAGATATCATGTAAGAGCTAAAACATTCTTGTATTCCTGAATCAAGATAAAATAAAGTTCGGATTAAGACAGCCAGTTTTTCAGTATCGTATTAGCTTGATGATTATTTAATTAGGATAGGAAGACATATCAGTATAAAAATCTTTTTTTTTTTTACTTTGGGGGTTTATTTTTGTTTGTTAGACCTCTGAATAGCTAAACTGATAGTCCTGTGCATGTCTTCAAAGTACAGCTTTTATAATACTGCTTTCAGTATTATTATCTCTTTCAGTTTTATCATCTCTAGCCAAAACATAGTTTCTTAAGTCAATAAAATACATTTTTGATTATACACTTTTAAATCAGACTACTAAATCTTTAAATGTTTTGATTTACAAATCTTTCTTTGTACTTGCGATACAAATGACAGATTTATAAATCATGACTTGAAAGCTGTTCAGTTAGGATCAGTATGTATAAATCCAAGTTGAATCTGAGGAGTGTGACATTCAAAAAAAGTATCTCTTCAATATTATGTATGAAGAGTTACACAGCAGGACATTTTAAAACAGACACTTAAAACACACCTGCAGTTCAAGTGATCACACAAAAACATCAAATACTATACATAAATTAAGGGCATAAAAACACTTATAACACTGCATTATTTCCTTGTAAAGTTGTAAACTCTAAGAAAGCTAACAGCATGGAAATTTCTGTAATATACAACCAATGTTAAACAGCACAAAGCACTCTCCTAACTCTTAGGGGATACACAAACAGAAAAAAAAATCAGCCAGCACAAGGCACCATGGAGAACTTATGACACTAGCTCAAGAACAAGGAACTCAAGTTGATCAAATACAGTAATTGCCCATTGAACAAACTAGCTGTGTCAATCACTATGTATACTACCTTTAATTGCACGATTGGTACAGTACCTCCTCCATACCTTTGTTGAATCTAAGAGATAGAGATCTAAGAGTAGAAAGAGAATGTCAAGGCTCTTGCTTCAAATAGAGCTACAGTGTGGGGAAAAGGCTTTGTCATATGATAAACAGAGAAGAGGATATAAACAGAAACTTCTAATTTTTTCTCATCATCCTTCCTGGGTCACTGCACACCTGACTTTAGCTTCAGATATTAGCACAATGCAGTAACCGCAGAAGTGAGAGGACTGTAAAGATAAAAACTGCCTTTTTCACACAGGTCTTAATTAATGTGTTGATTTGCTATACCTGTGTCTGTGAACCTTTCTAAATCTGCCTGCCTATGTAACATATTGTGCATTTAAAATACAGTGAAATGCCTATCAGAGACAGAATTTTGTTATAACTTTAACATGAATACTGGGGGATCTGTAAGTAGTATTTTCAGAATAATGTGCTTTCTCTCACATTTTTAAACTCAATCTGCTGGGAGAATTTTCTGACAGATGAAGTGTTGAAATGGACTGTTGAAGACTGGTTATAGTCAGAAAAGTGACTGTCAATACGGAGCTTTTTATTTAACATATTGGCTATTCTTTTTGTAAGTAAGTCAATACTTTCCTGACAAAAGCAAGCTTTCACCACAGCTAACAATACAGTATTAATTGAGCTGTAGAAGAATAAGTTAAATTTTATTCCATTTTATGTACCTGACATTTTTTGTTTATATTATACTTGACTCTGATTCAGAAATCCTTATTACAGATGATGAGAGTCCAGGAAAAAATGAGACAGAAGACAGAATGGACCAATTTTCTAATCTCAGGTTGAATGCATAGGTCTGGAAAAAAAAAAAAAAAAAAAACTTTGAGATTGAGCAAAATTCAACAGAAAAATGTATTCTCTCTCATGCACTTAAAATATTCTCTACTTATTTCAAGGCCAAACCAAGATTAAGAATGATTTACCTAAATTCACCAAGATTAAAATCCCCATTGCTCTTACATGAGGCATCTACATCTATGTTACTAGAAGAAATTAGCCAGGGTCACTCATTTTAATGAAATGCATTACATTTTTGACCATGCCTTTCCTTCTAGGAACAAAAGGATAGCCTCATCCATACCACCTAGTAAGAATGATTTGAGCACATGCAAATTTCCAAAGAGAGCTCAGGTAATGTCTGGGAAGCAGATACTTGGCAAGAGTCAAATTTGCACTAGAATTTACATGGGCATGAGTGGGGGCATATATACATCTTTAATATATTATGATCATCATTCAGTTAGACTGAACTACTTTTGTATGCAGATTAAGTCTTAGTGACATCAAGGGAAAAAAAAACTTTTGAAGACTTTATTTAAAATTAGAACAAAAACTTTTATCCAATAAAATAGTTAACTTTCCAAAATTAGGGAGCAGTGTTCAATGGCAAAATTAACTAGGTAGAAAGTAAGGCAAAGACTTTCAGACATAAGGCTAAATATATTCTCATCAGAATTTACTATGAATGACTAAAGCTAAAATTCCTAGTCAACAAGATTAGAAATAGTAAGCTAAATTAAAAAAAAATAGAAACAAAGTTCTACCTGTGGATAAATTTTAAAATCCAATGATGATACTAGCAATAACACTTTCATAGAACACAAGTACAGGATATTGCATTTATGGTATAGAGCAGGATTTGGCATTGTATGGCCAATGATTGTGCATTCAGTTAAGAGTCTTGATGGTGAGTAAAGACAATTCAACTTGAGGCTTTTCAGAAGTTATTTCCTCTACCAGTTTTCTACTCCATTCTCTGGTTCATGAACAGCTGACTGGGTTAGATTAGCTTTTAAAAACTGCAGCTCATTGTGTGGAGTTTTTAGGAAAATAAAAGTCAAACTGATCTTTGAAAGACTGCAAAAGAAATTTAAAAGCTTAGCATTCAGCTCAAAGAGAGGTCAGCATGGACACAGGGTATAAACCCAGGATGCAATGTTGCCAGAAGATACGGCACTTCATTTTATCAAACAAACAGATTGCTAAGAAAAGTTGCTGTAATTTCCTATTTTTTTTCAGTCATGACTAATAATTGAAATAGTACTATGAAGACCAATTTGGGCATGTTAATAAAAAACATCCATTTTAGTTGTGGAAAAACTTATACCACTAGTGAAGTAATTTCTCCAACTAAGAATTTCATGTAATTTTCACTTTGAATGACTTTTATGTTGCAGATTGGCATCAAAGAGCATTTATGTAGGAAGTAATTCAGTAATTCAGTAGTCACTGTTACAAAACACACATACAAGTTTAAAATCCTAATAATATCTGCTATTTGTTTTCAAAAACCTTTACTTTTCTAAGTAATAAACATGAGTAGCTTAATTATATTTGTTGCATTAGAACATTAGAATTAAAACATTGTTACAAATCATTTGCAACATGTCTTAAAAGCTCCATACATGGTGAAGTGGTATTATACATCTATTGTCTTTTTTCCTCTGAGATCAGTCAATGTTCAAGTATTGTCAATAAAACAGCATTCACAGCCACTTACCCATCCTTCATGTAATAGCAGACATCATCAATCATTTCCACTTCAGAAAAAGATCAGAGCTGTCTACATGAGTTCTGTTCAAGCAAGTGCCACTATCATATTTGAGTGCCTTATAAAAAAGAACTTAAATTTAATATATGGCAGAACTTCCGTAATACTATGTTATTGAGATGCATTTCTTTCCTTGTTTTTGCCAAGCAGCTTCTCTTTTGAGCTTCTCGTGCTGTTCCTGTAATCAAGGATTAAAAATTATACTTTAGATTTTCTTCTGAGACCATGTCATCAGGCACTTGACCTTTTTTTCATTAAAATGTTATTGTGAATTTCACCATTTTGGTAAAGTGGAACCCTTGAAGGAAATCAGGGCCAGTGTTGTAATCAATAGACTTTTAGGTAACTGTATTCATACATACATACTCATACTGATACTCATTCAGTAAAAACACGAGGCTACAGAGCCTTTCATGCAGCCTTTCATGGAATTCCTTTCTTTCATTGAAAGAAAGTAATCTTGATATCGCAAACTGTCCAAAAGCAGAGAGCTTCAGAAGGTCTCTTTGATTACCAGTTTTCTCTCACAAAATACTGCAGGTTACGACTAAAAGGTTTGCTTACCACACAGTTCAATTACTGCTATTGTCTTCTATGGGTTAAAAACTTTCTTGATGCTCTTACTGCTTCCATTCGGTTTAAATTCCTAGCTGATAGTTCTATGCAGGCAACTGAGTGACTTATTGCTCTGTTGTTTGCTTTCAGAAAAAATGGTAGAGTAGAAAATGAAGTCTTCACTGCAAAGAGAGAAAATGTTTTTGGAAGGGAAGCAGTTTAATCCCTCCAATGATGGCAAAAGGAATAATCACATGAATTATTCACTCAATGTATTAATTAACCAATAGCCCTTACTACTTCTCTGATGTAATAAATTTGTTCACAAGACTGCATTCTGCTTCAGAAAAAAGACTTTATCTTTTTTTTTTTGACCACCTAAGAGAGATCATTATTCAATGTTACCCACCCCACGACCATGGGGGAAGGAGGAAAAACAGCTTTCTATCATTTCTCCTCTTGAAAGTGATGGGATATTCACTGTTTTTAGAAGGTCTGGATGGTTTGTTAAATATTTTTAGACCACTAATTTACTACATACTATTCTCAAAAGTTCCTTTATAGTTTCTGTTGGGAAAAACAAGGTATTTCACAGATTTCATCTAACTGCATATATTTAGTGCATATTTTAGAATCACACATGTTTTTGTCCAGTTTCAGTTGCTCTGATCACTTTAATAGTCTTTTATCTAGAAAAAGTTAAGGCTATTTCTCACAGAAAGATATTTGTTTTATATTTTCCTATGAGATTGACCAAGATTTGTGCAATTCCTCGAAGACATAGGTGGGTGTTTTTTAACAATCCGAGAAATGACTTTAGATCAATTCACATATATTTGGAGCTGATAATGTGATTTATCTATGTCATTAGCACACTTCAGTTGTAAACCAGAGTTGTAATGCTAGAAGTTAAATAACTATATTTGGGGATAACTCTCCTCATGAAACACTTATTTTTGGACTACACTGAGATGTAATTCTAGTCAACTGTGCCAGATGAGTTTTCAAAATGTTCTCAAATTTCTTTTTTTTCTTGACCTACGAGCCATGAAAGACACCTAGCACTCCAGGATTCTGGTGGTATTATGTATTTGTATAAACAACATTTTGTCTGTTTCCTATTTCCCTATTGTATTTCACTTACATCTCCTGTCTGTGGAATTTGGTGGGATTTGAGCTATTTTCCTTGTGAAGAACTGTCAACAAAATGTCTCTGAAAAGTTTGTCTACTTACTGCCCACTTGCTATTATATTGTGGCAAAGATGATACAGGTTCTGGTCACATCTTGGTGGAGTTAACTAATTTATTTATTTTGAAACCTTCTTAGTTCACTATGTATTTTACAGGTAGGAACTAGGTAAGTCAAGAAAAGAAAAAGAAAAAAAATAGGAATAAAATCTATGTGATTTTCCTTATGAGCAGAGGTAGAAACTTTCCCAGACAACAAAGTATGTGAGATTAGTCTGTGGCAACAGATCTCATATTATGCTTCCAAGAAAAAAAAATAGTGAGCATCATTTTTGAAGAGCCTGTTTTCCACTGCCTTCCTTATCAGGACTATCAGTATAGAGTACATAGTCTGGTACAGGACTAACTGTAATATACCAAAAATTTCCCAGCACTTATAACAACCTTTGGAACGAATCCAGGGCTTATTATAGATGTTTACAATGCCCATAATCCCACCTCCCTCTCAGTAATAACAACTCATTAGATGATTCTTGCAGCTAATTATATGGGCCCAAAACTCACAAGCAGTATTCATGATACTTTTGAGCCCTACATATAAAGGAAATCTCACAAAAGCTGGCTGTTTGGTGACATTCACAAGAAGCAGTTAGAACCATATCCTTCCTGTAATTTAGAATCCAATACAACCACAGTGCAATAGGTTCTTGCATCATTCATCATTCATTGAGAGGTTGGGCAACCAGGGCCATTAATGCACGTCTCTCTAACATGAAATTTTATCATTGACATCAGAACTGATAAAAATATGTATTCATCAAAGACTTAATTGGAGCATGGGATAGAGGATATTTTTCTAAAGCTTAAGTGGGAGCTGGCTACCTAACTGCCACAAGTGTCTTGTAAAAATCCTTCCCTACAGTTTCTTAATGCACTCTTAAATTATGGCTTGGCAGCAGTACATCTGCCAATGAACTGGCAAGTACTGGCAAGTAATAAAATTTTATATTATCATCTTTGTCAGAGGTCATTTACAAAATTATTTGTTTAAAGATTTCTTAAAAAGGGTAAATCCCTTTGGCTATTTTTGAAACAGGCAAACAAATACGTGAATAACACAGCTCTGACAGAGAATTGTGTTTTTCTTTTAGCTCAAAGAATATAGCACTTTTCTATACTGACAATTTCTTACAAGAACTATCAGTCAGTATTTTCTTTTTTAATGGCCATTTGTACCTCAGGACATTCCTGCAATAAAATGTACGTAGGTCTGTCAACAGGCAAACCAGTCTTGACTTGGGATTTGCATTAATTAAATTTAATATGAATTAACAGACATTTCCAATAACTGATTGTTTCAAGCAAACAGTTAGGGAAATACTTTTTCACCCTCTCCCGTAGGCTCAACTTGGGTTGGGTTCACCCACTTCCCTCAGCTCTACTCTCTAGCCCAAACCCTATCCTTGGTGTCCAGTGTGCACCACCCCCTCATTGTAAGTGAGGACTGTGTGGGATAGACATATTGCATATATAACACCTTACTGTAAACACCCCTCACAGCCTTGATAGAACTGCACTGTAAACTCTACTCTTCTTCCCAGGCAACACAGGTTAGCAGCGTAACATGTTAGTAAAACTCTTCTCAGTAAAACTGCACTTCTCAGGAAACCAAATTATTTTGGTTAACTGAAGTTATCCCGACTGAACACATCACAAACTACCCTCTCATTTCCTAGACCAACCTGCAAGGTTTATCACAGTAATAAACTCAGCAGGTATTATTAGAAAATTCACCTCTTGTCCCTTTAAAAAACAAGCAGGCTACGAGCATTCAGAGTGTCTGCTCCTTAAAAAGTCTGCTATATCCCTGTGCAGGGTATCTCCTTTTCAGGGAGAGCAGGGTCTAGTCAGTATCCCACATATTCTACAGCCATCCCACCCCACAACCTTTTCGCCTCTCATGGGAGAGACAAATGTCACTGTCACCCGAGTCCTCACTGCCCAGCACTGGCAAGAGTTCTCTCAGGTCTCCTCAGCATGTATCTTACTCCGCTGTTCTGTCTTGTCTTGTCTTATCAGATCTTATCTGATGTTACCTTACCCTTTTTTTTTTTTTTTATTCCAAGCAGCTGCAACTGTCATGGGTAGATTCATGATCTCCCATTGCACAGGGCACCCCTGCAGACACCTGCAACAAAAACCTAACAATTATGCCCACTGCAATGTCTTGTTAGGAAATAAGTCTACTGCCTTTCTGAAAGAAGGGAATAGCCAATTGGACCCTAATTTCTGGTTACATTGGAGCACTCTCATTACTGTATGTTTAATATTGTATGATCTATTGATGTAGTCATTTTGAGAAGATTCGCACTTTGATAAAGCTGCAGCAATCACATTTTTATCATTAGCTTTGGTTTATTTAATGCCACCCTCCAAGAGTGAATAAAATGAATTGATGATTTTATAAAAGGTTTGGAGGCAGGGAACTTTATTTGCACTGAAGAATAAGTGGTTTTGATCTTTTTCATTTTGAATTCATAGGTCTTTTGACTTACCTAAATCAGCAAAATAATTAATTATCAAATCCATTTTTGAATATAGTTTGTATCTATTTGCTATTTTTTGGAAATAGTCTTTCATTGATCCTAGCAATGTAATAGGCACTATATTTTTAGCTATAACTGCATGGATTTTCTTTTCTATGGATATATAATTTACCTACACTTATTGTGATCATCTGATCTCTCTACAGCAGAGGTCATAAGACTTCTTTGTATTAAATTTCCCTTCAGTGAGAATATGTCAAAAAAAAATTAATTATGATATTAAACTTACCATTGGAAGAGGATGCACCACAAAATTTGAAAATGAATCATTCGTGATGTAAAACTGCCATGCTTAATAGCTGTCATTTTAAAAAATCTTCAGCATGTTTCAAGACTGAATCTGCCCTGTTTCAAAACTATCAAGGATAGATGCACATTGATCTTCACTAAATTTCTCTGCCAGGATACAATTGTTAAACGTTGAATTTCTATTGATTTTTCCTCTTATATATATTATATAAAAACACAGAATTTGCTACTAGGCATCTGTAAAGAAAATGACAGAAGTATATAATGCTCTGTGCAAGAAAAAAATATAGCACACTAATAGTTTTAGGTGTCTTTCAATGTATGAAAAGTTAGAGCTCAGCAACCCTCCTAAATTTTTTTTCTTATGTTTTACTGAATTGAATAATCTTTGTTACACAAGACATGTTCAGATATGAATCAGAGTTGTGTACTAACACTTATTTGCTGAATGTAATCATTTTTCAGGATACCTTCCTTAAACGCTACGTTTTCAAGCCAAGGTACCTTCGCTAATGCGATAACTAGAAGGTGCAGCTGGAAAGTGAAATTTCCTACAGCATAGATTGGGGAAATCTCTGAGCAAGTTCTTGGGCCATTTGTGTTTGGCACAGCATGGATTCTTTGGCCTATGTCCTGGTGTTTTACTAAATAAAATGTCTCCCAAACTCAGGTATGGCAATAGTGTCCCGTCAATGTCTATCTGCCAACCTCAGGCTAGGCTGCCCAGAGTAAGCTAATTAGTAGTAAGAATAAAAATACAGTCAAAGTATACAAAACTATTTCCTTTTTTTTTTTTTTCTTTTGGCTGTTCTTTTAATATTTAAAACAAATACTCTTTGTAGGATTACACAGTAGTTTATTAATAATCTTTCCAGATTCAAGGTATTGCAGACCTTAAGAGAGGCATAAAAATCAGTCCGTATCCTTGGGGTGTGCTGGAGAGGCAGTCATGACATCTATTTCTTCAAGAAAAATAATGCAATAGTTGTAATTTGAAGGCTTTCTTTCTGTCATCAGAGCAACTGAAGCATAAATCATGTGTGTAAACCACAAAAAGGAAAAGCAAAATGACATCTTCCTAAGCAAGTGATTTCAAAGCCCAGTTATGTAGTAAATCTCTGAGTAATAACCAAGGACAAGGAAAAAAAGTACAGTAAGCATAAATATATTCAAAAGCAATTTAAACATAAAGTTTAAGATTAACATATTTGAGGCTCATTTCCCAAGCCAATAATTTTTTAAACCTTGAGACAAATGAGAGTGCTATCAATGTTAGAAACAGAGGAACTACCACTTTAAAAAAAGACAGTACAGGTTTAGTTCCGAGCAAAACAAAACAAAACAAAAAAAACCTCTTATACTGTGTATTTATAGAGAAACAGCTGTATAGTTCTGTATAGTTCTCTGGAGAATTCAGCACTTTGGTATAGAGCCATCACTTCTCAAATGAACAAAAGGAAAAGATAGATGGGTAGCATATCAGACGACATTTTAAAGAGCCAAATAAAAGAAAAGCATAACTGCAGAAAAGCTCTTGGGGAAAATAAAGAGAAGTAGAAGTGGAAGTGTATGTGATCCCGAAAACTAAGATAGCTGAAAGCAAAGAGTGGAAGCAACAGATAATGAATTTACTCCAAGATTAGCCCTTTAGAAGCTAATCATTAATTATTGGACATGTTTAATTAATCAGAATATACTCTGGCAAATAAAATTTCCTTTCAGTTCTGTAATTAAAAGTCCATTCACCCTGTCTATAAGCAGCTAAGTCTTTTGCTTTTTTTTTTTTTTGGCACTGACAATGTGAGCAAAAACACCATAAATTTACTAAAAATAAACAGAGGATACTCCAAGCAAATCAGAGTATACCCTCTCTTATAGTTTGGCATTCTCCATTTCTTTCATTAATGTGAATGTCTTTTGTTGCAAAATATGTTAGTAACGTGGAAAAATATTTTTCAGACTCAGAACTACTACTCATTGTAATAAGAATAGTCAATATATGAAAACATTGGAGAATAAGCATCCATGACTTTTTGATAAATAGAGAAAAACCATGTTTTCACTAACATATTAATATTTTCTTGTAACTGCAGATCAGAGAATTAGTCAGTTTGGAGCAGCAAAGTAGATTGACATCTGTTACGAATAAACTAAAATTGTTTTCCTTTTTTGTTGGCTGGATTCCAATGAGTTATCAAGTCATCTTGAG
Organism: Crypturellus soui; assembly: GCA_032275445.1. Classification (NCBI taxonomy): domain Eukaryota; kingdom Metazoa; phylum Chordata; class Aves; order Tinamiformes; family Tinamidae; genus Crypturellus; species Crypturellus soui. The sequence goes on from JAUBNY010001187.1 coordinate 423,562, forward strand.
AGTCTATAACACAAAAAAGGGCAAGCAGACCAAAATCAGTATCTTCATAGGGAGTATAACTCTTTTATTGGTGGAACACGCAAACCTGAAAATTAATGATTTTCTACCAAATAGTTAACCTATTGGGTAACCTTAAGAATATTCCGTTCTCCTTCTGCCAGATTAATCAAAAAGATTTAAGAATGCCTGATTCAACAAACATGACACTGGAACAAATGACAGTTATTAGAAGGCATGGATTTTTTTCTCTCCCATATTGGTGTATATTTATGTATATACACGAGTTGAAACAAACAGAAATATATGAAAAGTGGACAATTGTCAATAACTGGTCAGATATACCCTCCAATGATGATATTATTGCTATTATTACTATTATTACTATTATTACTATTATTACTATTACTTATCGGATCAAGAAGAGGTGGTGGATGAAGACATGCTTAGGAAACACAGATCCTGCTATTCATTCTGGAGGTATGAAATGAAGAGTGCTGAGGCATCAGGCCAATGTCAGACTGCTGCCTATCGCTTTTGAAAGGTTTTTGTGGTTCCTGTGGTCTTGTTCCTTTCAACCTGCTTCACTCTATCATTTGAGTTCAGCTATTCTTCGATTTTCAGTCTTTAACCACTGAAAGGAAAGATAAAATTTGGAGAGTTTGGCGTTTTCCTCACATGAAAAATAAAAGATTTGCATTGAAAAAACTTCTGATCTTTGCTATTGTTCAGAAAGAGGTAGAAAATAAGGTGAGAATAAGGATAGCAGATCTTGGCAAATGACAATGAAAAGTCAGAAAGAAAAAAAGTAGCAAGATATTCCTTTTTAATATCTTTAAGGAGAATTTGATTTGGGTGTGGTGAGATGTCTCACAGAGCTGAAGGAACAAGAAACACAATGATGTTGGACCCATCATAGAAATAGAGAAATTAGTAACAGGCCAACAGCTTTAAAATGCCTACCTAAAGTAACATTTTTGTTGCACTTCCAGCACTAGCAGTAAAAAAAAAAAAAGAAAAAAAAAGGAAAAAAAAAAAAGACCCACAGGTCTTGTACAGAACTCATTTAGGTCATTGCCTATGAAAAATGGTATTTAATCACAAATTTTCTGATGAAAAAGAATATAGGTAGAAATGTTAGTGCGTTTTTTTCCTTTTTTTTTTGAATGTGACAAATTTTTTGTTTGTTTGTTTTTTGTTGGGATTTTTTTTGAGAGCACTAGAGAATTTCCTGTCTGACAGAACCTTTCACTGGATCCTCACTGGTCTGCTTTACTGGGTTCCAACCTGAATCCTAAATGCTAACTAAAAAACCTCTTTCCTGACCCCTTAAAGCCATCTCAAAGTGCAGAGTCCTTATTTGGTATCACTTCTAGAGGTAAATCATCCTGAGGTTTCCAAGCCACATACCCTGATAGGGTTATCTACCTACATTTCAGCATAACCTATAGATAGTCAGAATTACAGTAAGCTTTCTACAAAAAGTAACAGAGAGAATTCCAACACAAAAACAGTAGAGTTACCAAAGCATTCTTTATTCTTAACATGAAAAATTCTAATAGTAGACAGCTGTATGGGAAACTTTTCCTTACTTCTTCAAAGAGATTCAAATCTTGCTTGCTCTTCTGTTTTCTCATTTTATTTTTATTCCAGCCTTTTAAATAAAGAATTGCTTATTCTGCCTAAATAAAGAATTGCTTATAAGCCTCTTATTTGAAGTAAGCAATTTTTTTTTTGTTTGTTTGTTTGTTTGTTTGTTTGGGTTTTTTTTTTTGAACCTCCTATGCTGTGTTACACGGCTCTGTGATCAGTTTCAAAGCCACTAGGAGATGAAAATCCAATATTAGAAGAATATCAGTCACCTTGAATCTAGACAAGAAAAGAAAACAAATGAGACAAACAAATAGCAACAACCCCAAAAAGCAACCAACCAATCAAGCAGAAAAAAAAACCATGAAGAATCTAAGAAAACGCTTCAGCCTATTGTAGTGTTAAAGGGAAAAAGCCAAATCATAGGACTTCATACTTAACATTTTTTTCTTATGCATTTCTGTTATATTCTGATAATATTGCTACTAAGAGTTTAGCATATTTGTCTGTAATTCAAAATTTGTGTTATAAAAAAAGAAGAAAAATAAGCGGGAATACAAAAAAGCTTATTAGAATGCACATCAGAAAGTGTTTGAGGTTTCTGTGGGTGGATAAATCCAACAACATTTCAGCCTCCTAATGCATATCTTCTACTTTATTGCTAGCATGGAAGATTAGCAGCCTACAGTGCTCTATGAAAATTAAATCAGTGTTTCTTTTTTTTGACAGATTGTTCTGAATGGAAATTTATTAACATTTTAATTACATTAACAGAACAGAAGGTAAATATATTGTGAAATTTACATACTTTTGAGTACATGGAAAGTGAAGTAGCACAGAGATTATTTTTGAAATCAGAAAGGAGAAGAGATTTGCCATCTCATTCCTTGAGATGGCAAATGAACAAAGTTACTTTTAGAAGTTTACAAATTTACTGAAAGATTGCTGTAAAGAATTTCATATATTTTCAAACAGTCAAAAATACACCTATTAGTATCTTAAAGGTAAATTTTTTGAATAACAGAATTATTAGGAAAAAATATAGATTTCATGGTGATAAAGTATATGGAAAAAGGAATATGGAAATGATAATCTAAGAAATGATAATTGAAGATTGCTAAAGGTTAGAACTAGTGTTTCCTTCCTTTCCCACAAAATATCCAGAAAAACAAACATGGGATTCATTTTTACTAATCTGAGAGTTTTTAAACTAGGTATATACATTAGTTATTACAGGCTTTCTGTATAGCTCTATTCAGTGGAAGGAAATATCCACTTCCTGCAATCTTTTCTTCTTTGCCTAAGATATTTCTAAATGTCTGGTTCTTCACACTGAATATAAAGGAAGTCTCAGGTGACCAGATCTTATTTAGACATCTAAGTTTTAATTGCCTAAAGATGGGTAGATTAAAATAAATTAAGATTAAAATAAATAAATAAAACTTGATTTTGAAAGGTAACAACACAAGTTAAAAAATATTTCAGATTCTTTTGATAATTTCACTGAGATGGAGATAAACCTCTCAACATAAGATGAATTATCTCTCCTGCTCCATATTCAAGATATCTAGATATTTGTCTTGCTTTGATTCTGACTTTAATTAAGAAACACAAATAAATCATTGGATCAGGAATCTACCTGCAAGAGGAAAAGCTGCTAGTGTAAAACAAAACAAAACAAAAACTTAGTTTGTGCTTTTAGAAATCTTGCTTGTATCAAAGATCTTTTTAAAAATTTAGATTTCAAAATTAAGTGTGAGATATTTATCCATTTATACCTGCATATATCTGCATTGCTGTAGGAACCAATATCTCTATCCATATTTGGACAAAGAGTAGCATAAGGAGAGCTAAGAAGTGAATTAAAAAAAAAGGTGTTCAGATCTGTTTGTTTGATCTAGTAAACATAATAGATTATACAAGGATACCTACATGTTCTTGTTTCCTCTTACGTCTCTCTACAGAGATGTCAGGATTGAAAATCTTGGAAAAAATTACATTAGAGGATGCCTTGGAAGCTGTGCTTAGATGAAATCCAGCGTAGCTGTGGACATGCTTCTTAGCTGAAATGATAAAACTTCAGTAAAGGATAATCATTAGATTGTTGGAAGTTGTATTTTGTGTTATTTGAGATGGGGAAGTCCTTCAGAGTCTATTAACAAACTGGCTATAATGCTCATTACGGTATACTCACTAGGTTTTTACTCCTGTAATTTACTTAAATGTAATAAATCTATGTTATGATGATGCTCCCTAAAGTTGACAACTAGTAGATGGAGAATGTAATAAGATTGCAACAATGATCTTCATGTTTTCTGGCTTTTCCTAATCAGTGTACATCCATCATTGGGGGTATATTTATATTCTAATCTCTTTGAGGCATGGTTTATCTTCACATTACATTGGTATAGTGCTTAGCAAGAATAATTCCTCATTGAAGAGTAAGACTCTTTGACATTAAGTTGTATAAATTATTTTAATTTCATAATTCCTTATGAAATCATAGAATCATAGAATGCCTAAGGTTGGAAGGGACCTCTAGAATTATTGGCAAACAGGCAATCCTTTAGTGCCTATGGATACTGAACAAATTTATATAACTCAATCAGATAATTCGAGTGATTTACTCAAACAATACAAGATTAGGAAGTAATTTCTGGCGAATGTGTCAAACAGAAATTCTTGCTAGTTGTTCTAGAATAACCTTAAATGGTCTCCAGGCCTCTGTTCATTTTTACAGCTAGAAAATAAGAGAAAGTAAAGATAATTCCTCTTTAAATGGTTAGTATATAAGAATAAAAATAGGTTACAAAAATAATCTGACTGATTCATAGAACATTTGGAATAAATGGAGATGGTTATTGACTTTGAAATATCTAGCATTACCCAAGGACTTAACTTAAAGGACAAACCCAACATTATCCAAGGACAAAACTTAAAATTTTAACATATTAAAATATGTGAAATAAACAAATGTTAAAAATATCTGGAGCATGCATAACATATAATTTAATATCTCTTTTAGTATATGGCTTCAGTAACAGAGAAGGTTGAATGTGTGTCCCCTTAAGTTGTAGAATCAAAGGGTTAAATTTTATATTCCAAACAGACTCAATTTTGTACTTGCAGTCCCCCAAATCATCAGTTTAAAGGTATATTGTGAGAATTTTAAATAATGATAAAAATAATAAATTGTGTGTCTTACTGTTTTCTGTATGTTGTTAATAAAATATAGAAAAAAAAGTAAATTCTATCATCAGCCCATCATATATCCAAGACATCTTGGATAGACTGGAGCTCACAAAATGTCATGTAAATCCAAGGTTAGAAAATCCCTCACTATAATTTATTTCAGATTATAAGAAAATATCCAGATACTATGAGTAAATGAATCATATTTAACAAGATGCATTTTTTTAGTTACTGCAAAAAAAGGTATTCTATTAGCAATGTAAATATAAATGTCTGAAAACTAAATTCTATCCTTTGACTTAGCAAAATCTTATTCAAATACTTTCGATTCAAATACTTTTGATTCACATACTTTTGATTAGAGAAAGTATTAGCAGAATTTTATTGGGACATGGCTATCTTCCATAACTCTTTATTATCCACTATTACTCACACACACTCTTTCACAAAAGAAGAAAATTACTATACACATCACAGAGCTCAAGATTTTTGGTTAAAATAGGGCAAATTTACTAGTATTATACTGTTGTAGTAGCAAAATGATTTGGGTAATCTTTAGTCAATAATAAAAACAATATGAAATATAATAATAAATGTACATTACAAAATGTTATAATTGTTATTTTTAATAACCCCTAATATTTTCTAATATTACCATTCAACAATTAATGTTTTTGTACAATGCAATGTATTTTCTTTATCTCTTGTAATGGGAATGATTATGTAAAAACATATATTTTATAGGAATCTCTCATGACACTTCAGAATTGAAAAATATTTAGACATCTAAACACATCTAAAAGTAAAGAACAACCATGATGATAGCAAAAAAAAAACCTCCTGGTATATTTCATAGAATCATAGAATCATTAGGGTTGGAAAAGACCTTCAAGATCATCAAGTCCAACCATAAGACCCACTGACTATTATCCATTGATGATTCTACCTGTGGGAGGAGAAGAAGTAGCAACGCGTAGCCTGAGAGCGATCAAAAGGGACTTTAGGGAAATTGGGCAGACATTTAGGAACTCAGGTGTGCAGGTCGTATTTTCTTCCATTCTTTCCAGTGCAGCAATATAGGAAGAAATAAGAGGACATGCTCCATCAACATGTGGCTCTGAGGCTGGTGTCATTGCCACAACTTTGGTTTCTTTGGTAACAGGAAGCCTTACACAGCAGCAGGCATGATGAAATCTAATGGGATCCATCTTTCTCAAAGAGGGAAGAGAGCCCTGGGACAAGAGCAAGAGCAAGTCCTCATTGAGAGGACTTTAAACTAGATTCGAGGCAGGAGGGGGGTATCATCAGGGAAGCAGGTTATGGGGTGGGCAATAACCTACCATGCCTCTCTCAGCTGCCTAACTCCATAGCCTCTGAAGGATGTCCTAAGCCTGTAGAAGCGAGATGGGAAAACAAGAGAACTTCTGAAAGCCCACATGGTCAAGTCCTAGCTGCCCCAGCTAGAAAGAGAGGCACATTGGATGCCCAACTTAAATGCCTCTATGTAAACGTGTGCAGTATGAGGAATAAAGAAGGGGAATTGGAGATGCAAGTGGAGTTGCAGGGCCATGATTTCATTGCTACTACTGAGACATAGTGGGACAGCTCTCATTACTGGAACATGGCCATGGATGGCTTCAGGCTTTTCGAAAAGGACAGGCCAGAAAGGTGAGGTGGCAGAGTTGCTCCTTACATGAGAGAGCAACTGGAATGTGTGGAGCTCAGCATAGGGGAGGACGAAGCACTGGTCAAGAGCTTGTGGGTGAGGATTAAAATGCAGGACAATACAGGCGGCACTGTCATGGGAGTTTACTACAGACCTCTTGACCAGGGAGAGGAAGTGGCTGAGGCCTTCTACAGGCCTTGGTCCTTATGGGGGACTTCAACCACCCTGATGTCTGCTGGGATAATCACACAACTAGGAGCAGACAGTCCAGGAGGTTTCTGCAGAACATTGCAGATAACTGCTTGTTTGTTGCAGGTGGTTGATGAGCCAACAAGGGGAGAGGCGCTGCTAGATCTGACACTAACAAATAGACATGGTCTAGTGGGAAATGTGAAGGTTGGGGGCAGTCTTGGCTGCAGTGACCACGAGATGATAGAATTCACGATCCTGTGAGGAGGAAGCTTGACAAGAAGTAGGATTGCAACCCTGGACTTTAAGAGAGCTTACTTTGACCTCTTAAGGGAGCTCCTTGGAGGAATCCCCTGGTCAAGGGTCCTAGAATGAAAGGGGGTCTAGGAGAGTGCATGGGTGCATTCCTATGACAAAGAAGTTGGGCAAGGCAGACAGGAGACCTGTGTGGATGGGCAAGGAGCTGTTGAGTAAACTCAATGAGAAAAAGAACACGCACATAATGTGGAAGAAGGGCCAGATCACATGGGAAAACTATAGGAACATTGTCAGAGAATGCAGGGATGCAATGAGGAAGGCCAAGGCCCATTTGGAATTAGAGTTAGCGAGAGATGTCAGGGGCAACAGGAAGGGTTTTTACAAATATATAAGCAGCAAGAGGAAGACTAGGGAAAATGTTAGTCCACTGCAGAATGGGGAGGGTGCCTTGCTGGCGGAAGATGCAGAGAAGGCAGAGTTACTAAATATCTTCTTTGCCTCAGTCTTTACTGCTAAGGCCAGTCACAATGTACTGAGCTTGGAGACAAGAGAGAGGAGGACTTTCCACTGGTTGGGGAGGAGTGGGTTAGGGATTATTTAGGCAAACTGGACACCCATAAATCTACAGGCCCAGATGGGATGCACCCAAGAGTGCTGAGAGAACTGGCAGGGGCTCAGCCGCTCTCCATCATCTTTGAGAGGTCATGGAGGGCGAGGGAGGTTCCAGAGGCCTGGAAAAAAAAAAGCCAGAGTCACTCCAGTCTTCAAAAAAGACAAGAGGAGGAGCTGGGAAACTACAGGCCAGTCAGCCTCACCTCCACCCCTGGAAAGGTGATGGAGCAGCTCATCCTAGAGACCATCTCTAGGCATGTCAAGGAAAAGAAGGTGATCAGGAGTAGTCAGCATGGATTCACCTAGGGGAAGTCATGTCTGACAAACCTGACAGCTTTCTACGATGAGGTGACCGGCTGGATGGATGATTGGAGAGCTGTGGATGTTGTCTACATTGACTTCAGCAAAGTTATCAACACACTCTCCCATACATCCTCATAGGAAAGCTTAGGAAATGTGGACTGGATGAGTGGACTGTGAAGTGGATTGAGGCCTGGCTGTATGGTGATAAATGGGGCTGAGTCTGGTTGGAGGCCTGTGGCCAATGGTGTCCCACAAGGGTCAGTACTGGGCCCGGTGCTCTTCAACTTGTTCATCAATGACTTGGATGAGGGCGCTGAGTGCACCCTCAGTAAGTTTGCAGATGACACCAAACTGAGAGGAGTGGCCGACACTCCTGAGGCCAACATTCAGAGAGACCTAGACAGGATGGGGAGTTGGGCAGAGAAGAACCTTCTGAGGTTCAATAAGAACAAGTGCAGGGACCTGCACCTGGGGAGGAATAACTCCGGGCACCAGTACAGATTAGGGATTGACCTGCTGGAATGTAGCTCCACGGAGAAGTATTTGGGAGTCCTGGTTGATAACAGGTTAACCATGAGGCAGCAATGTGTCCTTGTGGCCAAGAAGGCCAACAGGATCCTGGCCTGCATCAGGAGGAGTGTTGCCAGCAGGTCGAGGGAGGTGATCTACTCAGCTCTGGTGAGGCAGCACCCGGAGTATTGTGTGCAGTTCTGGGCTCCCCAGTACAAGAGGGACGTGGAGCTTCTAGAGAGGGTCCCGCGGAGAGCCACAAAGATGATTAAGGGACTGGAGCATTTGTCATATGAGAAAAGACTAAGCGAGCTGGGCCTGTTTAGTCTGGAGAAAAAAAACAGGCTGAGAGGAGATTTGATTAAAATGTTTTAAGTATCTGAGGAGTGATTGTAGGGAGGATGGAGCCAGGCTCTTCTCCGTGGTGGCGGGTGACAGGACAAGTCAAAACACAGGAAGTTCCACCTCCATATGAGGAAGAACTTCCCTCGGTAGACCGGTCCAATCCTTGACAACTCTTTCTGTGTAGAATTTTTTCCTAATATCTAGCCTGAACCTCCCCTGGCCCAACTTGAGGACATTTTTTCTTGTCCTATCCACAGTTATTCTGGAGAAGATACCAACCCCTGCCTCACTCCAACCTCCTTTCAGGTAGTTGTAGAGAGCAATAAGGTCTCCCTTGAGGCTACTCATCTCCAGACTAAGTAACCCCAGCTCTCTCTGCTGCTTCTCAGGTCTGTGCTCCAGGCACTTCACCAACTTCATTGGCCTCCTTTGGACATGCTCCAGCACCTCAATGTCCCTCTTGTAGCGAGGGGCCCAAAACTGAGCACAGTATTTGAAGTGAGACCTCACCATGACCTAGTTCAGGGGGACAATCCTCCTGGCTACACTACTCCTGATACAGGCCAGGAGGATGTTGGCCTTCACCGCCTGGGCACACTGCTGGCTCATGTTCAGTCATCTGTCGATCAACACTCCCAGATCCTTTCCTGACATGCAGCTCTCCAGCCACTCTGCCCCAAGTTTGTAGCACTGCATGGCGTTGTTGTGACAAAAGTGTAATACTCGGCACTTGGTTTTATTGAATCTCATATCATAGAATCATAGAATCATAGAATGCCTAAGGTTGGAAGGGACCTCTAGAGGTCATCTAATCCAATCCCCCTGCACATGCAGGGTCTGCTAGAGCACGGGGCACAGGGCTGCATCCCAGCGGGTTTGAAGATCTCCAGAGAAGGAGACTCCACAACCTCTCTGGGCAGCCTGTTCCAGTGCTCTGTCACCCTCACTGTCAAAAAATTTCTCCTTAAATTCCTGTGGAACTTTTTATGCTACAGTTTGTGGCCATTTTCTCTAGTTCTGTCGGTGGCCACCACTGCAAAGAGACCAGCCTCATCCTCCTCACTGCCTCCCTTGAGGTACTTGTACACACTGATTAGAGTGGTCTCTCCAGGCTGAACAGGCCCAGCTCCCTCAAACTCTTCTCATATGGTTGGTCTCAGCTGATTGATCCATTCTATCCAGATCCCTCTGCAGATCCTTCCTACCCTCAAGCAGATGAACTCTTCCTCCCAGCTTGGTGTCATTTGCAAATTTGCTGAGGGTGCAGAACACAGTAGTTTAAAAATATGATGAGAGATGGAAACTCCTTCTTTATGTCTAGAGCTGCCTATAAGCAAGTAGAACATATTTTTATAATAAAAAATGATTTAACTTTCTAATAATGACTTCCTTTCTCCAAAATGTGATAAAAGCATTGTGCTAGTGAGGGAAAGGTATATGGGAACAAGCTCTTACACATTACAGTTATTGAAAAATTTCTCTTCTGAATAATTGATAACTGAAAGATCATATTAGATTAATATCATAGACATATTTTTTTATTATTATTTTTGAGTTGTTCTTTCTATTTTAAATTCTATTTGTTTGGAATGTTTTCTGTATTGGGCTGCCTGGACTTTTGCACTGATTAGTAAAAACAGGAAGGCTTCTTTTCCCTGTGTTTCTTCAACCATTGTTTGAATCTTCATTGGCAACCTACAGATTTGTAGGACATTATGGCTAATGTCTTGTATTCTGTTGCAAGTGTTTGAACATGTATGCTGAAGTGCTGTTCACTATAACTAGATAATTTTCTAGAATCTCTTGCATTCCACAGAGCTCTCTTTTTGTTATCTTTTACTATTTTGCATTTTTTTTTTGGATAACTCTCATTTTGTTATCTCCTGCATATAGTCCTCTAACCTTCATAACCATATTGCTGGTATAAGCCGTTACCTCTGTTTTTGAGATTTGACCAAAATAAAACAGAAACAACATTGGAATGATTTTTGGCATATTTTTCTCTTTTTAAAGCACATATTAAATAAATTTATACAAAAATTATCTTTGCGATACTGCAATTCATATTTTAATTCATTTCAATGAAACCTTATTTATATTTTATATAGAGCAGTTGAAAAATAAAATAATATAAAATAATAAAATAAAATAAAATAAAATAAAATAAAATAAAATAAAATAAAATAAAATAAAATAAAATAAAATAAAATAAAACTAATGTGGTTGCACAGCCTCAGAATTTGTCAACTCTGATGGGTCTGGGGAACTTGAGGATTTTTTTATGTCCCAGACCAATCAGCTCAGCTGCTTTAGTCCCCTGTCCCCAGGTCTACCCAGAAGCGAGGGTGAGCACATATTCCTAACACACACTCACAAGCATGCACACCCGCACATGCGCTACATTAATGCAGCCAACCGCACAGTGACTTCAGGAGCACCCACATAGGTACATATAGGCAGTAAAAGTGCAGTAGTTCTAATCCTGCTTCGTCCCTCTAGGTATTCAGGACTGAAGTTCACCAGTGGAATATACTCTCACATGCACACACATATATTTGGATGTCCCTAGAAGCTAGTCTATCCATTACTCGTGATCCAAACCGTGGTTTCCTCCAGTTGCTGGCACTTGGACCCTTTTATCTCTATTTTTCTCACTTTTTCTTTCTTGTTCTACCTTGACCTCTCTCTTCTCCCTACGTTTGGTCCTTCCTGTATATATTCCATAATACTCTTTGTCCAACTCCTCATGCATCCCATAATGAATCTTATACCAGTTGAGGTAAAAATGTGTACAGTCTGCAGTGCATTTGGTGGAGTTTCTTTTGTTGACACCTGTAACTGGATTTCTTACTATAAATGATGGGTTAATTTCATAGGAACAGCAAGCTCAGTGTGCCCTAATTTTCTCTAATTTATAACAGATTAACTTGCTTGGATTCTAGCACTTACCGTTACTCCTCTGGTACTAGTTGAGTCTCTGTGTTTCATTTTTTTTTTTTTTACTTTTGGTCAAATAATCAAGATATTTGGTATGTTCAAAAGAGTGCTCATGATACATATAGGTCTCCAGGATGCTTTGATGATGCTGGCCATTAATTTGAAGTTTTGGGTGGATGGGATTTCAAAGTTTATATAAAAGAAGCACATTTTCCAGTAAAGCATACTATAATACTAATAGCATTGACAGTGAAATAAAAAGATAGCATTATAGAAGTTTGTTTCTTCATCTTTTCTTTTTAATGTATATATTTGAATGACAGGCAGCCCAAAGCCATTCTGCAGTATGACAACTTGAGAAGTCCTGTAACAAACTGATCATTATTTCAACAAAAAGTCTGTTTTTAATAGACTTTCTGGTAGCAGCAATATGCGACAACTGTTCTGTTTATTTTAAAAGGCCTAGTAAACAAGGTTCAGCAAATGGAAAGTCAGGCTTGTCATGTCTGAAAGTGTGGATAAAGTAATATATTTTCCCCTCCTTTCTTGCATGAGGAAATATTCTAAAAAGAGCTTAATAGCTTGGGCTTACTTTATCATCTTTAAAGTTTGAGGACTTAAACATTCTCAACAATGACAGTGAACCTGGGACAGAGCACACTTGTTTAGGCCAATAACATGATAAATTATTTTAATCCTCCTGTATACTTATTTTTATTTAGTTAGTTTCTTCCTATCCTTAAATGAGCTTTCTGTCACAGGCTAAAAAATATTGATATATATCTAAAGCTTCCTTTGGACTCTCTCACACATGCTTCTCTTATGTGGTGCTAAATTAGTCCATCCAATTGCTACTTCCACCTCCTAGCCATGCTTCCAGGGCTCCAGAGGTAGTACAGTGGTGTGTTTGGATGGATGACAGTCAAGGGCTGGAAAATAGAGCAAATAGAGTTAAAATAACTGAAGGGAAAACAAGGCCAAAACAAATATGTAAAGCATGAAGGGGAGAAAGGGAACAGAAGAAAAAATAAAAAAAAAATACTATCTTGACTGACCTCCTTCTTCAAATGTTTATTCCTTCAAATGTTATTCAAAACAATAGGCAATTTTACATATATACAAATATATATATATATACATGTGCACACAGACATTTAGTTTTCTACACTACACAGACTGCTCTGATTAGGGCACCAATATAGTTGTTTAAACAAGCCCAAGGTTTTTAAGGTGCCATAAGGTATTCTATTTGTCTCCTCTGCCTCTCCAGGTTGGTATAAGACTTCTTGTGAGGCAATGAGGCCAAACTCTTCTTGGCCATTGATATGACAAAGAGTAATGGGTACAAGTTGAAACACAGGAAGTTCCATCTCCATGTGAGGAAGAACTTCTTCCTGTGAGGGTGACAGAGCCCTGGAACAGGCTGCCCAGAGAGGTTGTGGAGTCTCCTGCTCTGGAGATCTTCCAAACCCACCTGGATGCCACCTTGTGCCGTGTGCTCTAGGTGTCCCTGCTGGAACAGGGCGGGTTGAACTAGATGATCTTTAGAGGCCCCTTCCAACCTCAACCATTCTGGGATTAAGGGATTCTGTGAAGTCTGTGAATATGGCTTTGATAATCTACAGTATGTGACGTTTTATAGCTCTGATTAAATAGCTGAAATGAGCACCTTATTTACATTGAATTTTAATGGAAATTCCATTTCCATGGAATTTATTAGAGTTTTACCCTGATTAAAAACATGTAGATTTAGTTGCCTTAATCTGCAAGATGAATTATTTTCTCCATTTTAGAAGTGATTAGTGATTAAAAAAATACACAAGCAGTATTTCATTCTAAAAAGGAAAAAAAATGGTATAATCCTTAAACAATTCAAACTATAGTCAATAAAATATAAGAAGCAAATGTTGGCAATCTGGTAGCAAATAAAACTGTTGTTCCGTAGGTTTTCTTCAGTGAACTGATTGACAGTAGTTGTTATTTCCCAAATCCATAGGTTGTTTATGTGTCCTCTGGTCTACTTGTTGCATAACCTGAAGTCTGGAGAATGCTTTTGGAATCAGAAGTTTATTTGTATGCTTATGTCTGGCTCTGTATGATGTATGGGGTGAAAAGATATGCAGAATACATGCAGAATTAGATAACTTAGATTTATGTATTTGGATTTGGGTGGGGATTTTCTGTTCTTTTGATCCTTATTTTTTTTTCATAAAGAGGTAGGAGGTAATACCCCAGCCATTATGGACAAAAATAAATTGACTATAGAAATTACTAAACTATGAAGTGATTGGTAGATGTTGGGACTATCATCAGGCTTGGAATGTGACAGTGTGACACCAGGATCATTAATCTGTCATCTGAACTGCTGCTATTTTGAAAATATTACTCAAATCCTTTTCCTATTTTCTGAAGACTCATTTCATCATCAATAACAAGCCCTGACCCACACCCAAATCTCAGATTATGCTCCGCAGAACATTTAAGGCAGTTCTAGGAAGAGATTGGGAGGAAACTGTTGCCATCAGGCCTGGTATGGCACCAGCACAGATGATACTAGGAGGCTTGATCCATCCATCTGGGTGCTCCTTCATAGACAATGACAGATTATAAATTAACTATTGCTACATGGGAAAAAAGGTCTAGGATATATTGCAGAAAACTGATAACACAAGATGATTGCCCAAGAATGGCAGAAAGAAAAACAAAAGAAGGTAAAAGAAGAAAAAGAAAGAACAAGAAAGAAAAAGAGAGAGAAAAGATATTATAAGATACTATACCAGATACAATAAGAAAGGAATAGAGAACAAAAAGAAAACATACTCATGCCACTTGTATACATTCATGAGTTATCTGCGCTTTCTAGCCTCTGTCCCAGAAGGATATCAAAAAGGGTTCTTCAGATAACCACTGATAACCATACAGAGATAGTCTGGACAGAACCAGGAGTGTTCTGCTTGGAGATGATGAGTTGGGAAGATACGATAGAACAACTGCGGCCAAAGCCGCCGAACAAGCAAGCGTAGAGCGCGAGAGGCAGCCCCGGCGGCGACCCCCGTGCAGGCAGTGCTGAGCTCGGGCCCAGAGGCGGC
>JAUBNY010001187.1:447959-463574 GCA_032275445.1 Crypturellus soui
TTTTCCGTCCTTCCTTCCTTCCTTCCTTCCTTCCTTCCTTCCTTCCTTCCTTCCTTCCTTCCTTCCTTCCTTCCTTCGTCTTCCTACTCTTCAGCTGAATTATCCTCTCCAGTGGAAGCTGCTGCACAATATGAGAATGAAATATTATGTACCATTTGAATGTCCTATTGCTCCAAACTATGAAATCATTTATCATCGCATAGTCTTCCAGCAACCCTGGCCAGCCCTACCTTGACTTGACATCCATCTCCTATTTGGCATTTTAAATGGATAAAATATTCACTTCTCAACTTCTCAGCTCTGGTCAGGTGAGGAAAAGACACATGGCACTGTGGTTTCCTGGGGAGCAGGAGAATGGAGTGGAGGCTTTTACCTCTTTTTTATTATTATTATTTTTATTTTTTAAGAAACACTTTAATATGACCAATTTATGAACAGCTAGTAATGACTTTGTTTCTTCATTAAGCACTGTGATTTGTTTTGTTCCTAACACTGCAGGAAATCATAATCTAATTTTTATTTCATAATAATTATTCTCAGAAAAAATTGATGTCTTGAAAAATCTCATAAGCATAACTAAAATCTTTCTAGTGTTGTGGAGAGCCTGCAATAACCACTCTGTAACCTCTCCCTTTTACTTTTCTTCTAAGAGCTATTATGACTTTTAAGAGGGCCAGAGTCATAGGAAATGGATTAGGCTATAGTTTAGGTAGAAGTCTGCAAGGGACCTCAAATGAGTTGAACATTTCTCCAATTTATCCCAATTTCCTTTTTTTTTTTTTTAAGACTCAAAAATAAAATCTCTTTCTGCAGCTCTCAGGCCTCCTTCTCTTTTCACAGTAATCCTTTTTTCTTTCTGTGCATCACTGTCATTAAGTATTGATTCCAGCATTATAATTTTAATTGGTGAATTCTAATTATCTAAATCATCTAAATGATTTCCAGGCTAGTTTATTTTATTATTCAAAGGTGCACTGAACTGGAAAAAAAAAGAGAGAGAGAGAGAAAGAGAGAGAAAAGCAACAAGCAAATACCAAAAGAACAAAAAAAGAAATCAACCAAACCCAGCTAGCAGGGTTCCACATACAGATACACCTTTGAGACAGGATATTTGAATTCACTAAAAACTCTTTTAATTCTTACTGGTTAAATTATTTTTTACAAATAATAAATCCACCAAAAGTAGATTGCTGGGAAGATTAAAACAGCATGCTACTCTTTTAAATTAAAGGAATGCTTTCCATCTTAAAGAAACTGAGGAAAGAGCAAAAATTGCAATGAGAATATGTTTTATAATGGAAGATGAATCTAAACATTCTAAACATTTTGAGAATGCATGACATTCGTATGCATCATAGTAAATAATTATGAAAATTATTGAATTATTATTCATCTTTTCATACAATTAAATGAATTACACATTCATTAGAGTTCATTAGAATTTAAGGATCTAATCTTTCCAAAAGATTACAGAAAAGTAAATCTATAATGATCCATGAAAATATCTTGTTTCAACCTCACTTAAGAAGGAAGACATAACAAAAGTGCCCAAATGACCCATAGTGCATGATAATTCTTGCCTTCAAAAGAATATGTTATAAGAATATGCTATTTCTAGCAATTGGACTAAATCAATGAAGTATGAAGCCCTGAAGCCTTCTTTCTTCACCTGAAAATGCTTGGACAAAGAAAAGTATTTGATAGAATAGAATACTCCCAATTATAGTAGAATATCACTTACGGTATAACACTTAGCAATACATTTTGACCTGTGTCAGAGTATCTGCGTGAGTATGTAAATAGCTAAAGATGCTGAAAAAGCGCATTTCACTGTGGAGCTAACTTTTCAAAGCAATAATGAAAAGCAAAATGTGCTTGGTTACATATTACAAGCCCTACAGAAACAGGGGAATTGAACTGCCGTAAATGAAGAATGTACTAAACTTACTGATATGGTATATATCTACAATATACCGAGTCTTATTGGATAAAGAATCTATCCAACTGCACCTCTACTGATTTTTTAAATTGCTAAACAAACTGATTCATTTTATAGGACATTAAAAAAAACAACAATCAACCCCCCAAAATAGTCAGCTAAAGAAGCAACCAAAATATCAGGTGAGCTCATTATTATAAATTATTGAATTGATGAATCAAACGAATGAATACAATTAAAGAATCATCTTAAAAATAGTATTTTAAATAAAGTTCAATTCAGGGATATGAAGGTACAAGTTCTTAAACCTTGGCAACTGTAACTCAGAGAAGCAATGCCATCATTTGTGTATAAGGGAAATAAGAATACCCAGAGCAGTCGCCCTGGCTCCCTATGTATGATTTCAATTCTCATCTACTAACTGGAAATTATTAAACTATAGCAAATTCTAAACATATGCTTCACCAAAAAATACTGAAGATCTCTTCTTAATAGAAAATATTTGCCATAGAGAATGGGAAAATGGAATAGGAGTTATGTCCAAAGGAAATCCTTATCCATGCAAACTGCCCTACACTTTTTGAAATTGATTATCTACGATGAAGCTCCATAAAATTTCCTGAGAGCGTCACTTGTGTATTTTAATCTTGATTATAAATTATTCCTATATTACATGAAAAAGCTTCACTTAGCCATTAATTTCATACTTGGGGAATTAAGTGATCACTGTCCTTCTCCATCTATGTTATATAAAACTAGCACAGTGGCATCTCAGAACACAAATAATGCACATAAGTGACTATAAAAAAAAAATAGCCAAGATTCTCAGACTCTTTGGAGTTTGTGAACTGTAATTTCTGACACATTGAAAAGAAAGAAAAATATGAAAATAGTAGGAGTTTCAAAAGCACTTAGCATTGAAGACAGTCTGAATAAAACTTAGAAGGAGAAATGCAGAAATGCTTTGAAAAACCAATGCACAGCCATTTCTCATTTTCTGAAGACCGAACTCTTTGCATAAATGCCATGCATAGCAAGCCATGACCCACTCCCAAATACCAGAAAAATCATGACTCACTCCCAAATCTCAGACCATTCACTGCAGAACACGAACTTAAGCCAGTGTTATAAACTGACTGGGAAGAAGCCCCTGCTGACAGGCTTGGTATGGGCATCAGTATAGATAATACCAGGTTGCTCAACCATGTTTTGGTGCTCCCTTGCCTGTCAGGGTCAACATCTGGACTCCTCGATCCTCCTGACTGCAGAAGCATATTTGACATATGTCGTATGGTCAGATCAAAAGGTTTACTTTATTGCCCCCATTTACACTATGGAGATTGAGAGTAGGGTACCACTGAATAGCTCTGATCACTTCATTTGCAACACTTTTTGTCCCTATTCCCATTTCTTGTTGCACACACACCCCTTCCTCATGCTGCTCTTTTACCTCCCTTTCACTGTCACTGTCTCCTTCCAAATAAATAACTTGCCTCAATTATTTTCTCCCCAGTGGTCCCAACTTGCTGTATCTATACCCAGAGTAGATATGTCCCAGTTGATATACTCAGGCATTCTTTGTCTTACATGGTATCCTGATAGGGTCTCTTGGTCCTGCAAGGCTCTACTCCTGCAAAGAACCTCATCTTCTCCTCCAGTTGAGGAATCTGACCAACTCTTCCCATAACACCCCCTGAACCAGCTGCACTATCTGGACCCTCCTCATGGAGCTACCTGTAACTTTTCAGCTTCTGGCACTGCTTGTTAGTGGTCATATCTCTCAACTTTTCCTGTTCTATCCGATCATTTTTCATATCCTGTTCCACATCCCCCAGATGTTCCACATCCTGTTATCCTTAAGCCAGAACTGGGTCAGTGGTCTAATCATTTACCTGCAGTCTTAATATTAATTTTAATTTACCATATTGTTTGAAATTATCAAATTATTCTGTAAAATTTTCAAAATTCAAAAATCACTACTGTGTGATAGTTTAGCTTAACAGTGTATTTCAAATGTTTGCCTGTACCTTGATCTCAGTAGTGAGACAGATTGTAATTAAATAAACATACAAAGCCTATTTAATTCTTGGCATTGATTAAGGGAATTTAGTCCTTCTGTAGATTAGTGTAAGAGCTATATCCTAATGGTAGATGGTATAATGCTGAGCTGTAAGATTTCTCTTCAGAATAAGTAGAAACAATCTGAGAAGCTTCAATTAAGGAAAAAATAATCACAATACTTTTAAAATTTTGAAATAATTCTAATTTTGAACTAATGTTAAGAGGCTTTAAAATGGAGTACAAGAAGTCCAGCAGGACTAAAAGCTTCTGGATGCATGCAGATGTGTAAGAAAATTTCCTAAATGGTTGAGTAGCAGGAGATGGGAAGTGCATAAAACAGGAGAGTTATGCTATACTGCTTGATTCTACTTTTCTATATAGTTCATCTTCCCTAAGTAATTGCTAATAACCACCTTTGGAAATAGAATTCTAGGCCAAAGAAACCATTCTTGAGCTACATTTTTGACATAACCCCAAAGCCACTTAAAGTGCAATCAATTATTAAACAAAAATGAACAAAAAACAGAGTAATCATGTAATCACCCTCAAGAATGACTACCCCAGAGGCTTCTTTTTACCTCTTCAGACATCTAATTCCTGCTGAACTTACATCCAAAGATAACAACCTATTCCCAGCAGGTAGGTTTTAAATATAATTGTAATACTAGTGTATTTCTTTATTTTTCTTTTAAGTGATCATTATTTATTTAAATATTTAGCAGTATAAAAAATCAGGAAAAAAAATCACATCATGTGTAATAGCAGTGCCTTCATGTTGTAGATATTTTGAATATAAAACATCTATTTAACTAAATAAAGTTATTATTTTGAAATATCTTTGTCTCTTCTCAGTTTATTAATAATATTCATTCCTGCCCTTGAATTGTGCCACACATTGCCAATTAACCAGGAAAATGTGTTGCTCTTCAAACATGTTTAAACACAGTAGCTTATTTCCCCACATGCCTGTTCTCTTTCTTCGTGTTTCTTAGGGTGCATGTGTGTATATACACATATATATACACATGAACCCTAAAGCTAGATCTCAAAAAAAATATGATATTTATTCATACAGTCTTAAATAATAATACTTTAGTTATATGTTTATAATCATGAATGACAAATTCAGTCCATCGAAAATACACCAGTGTAAAACAGAGAATGAATATTTTTTAATATGGGGAAAGAGATATTATGTAATGCAAGAAACGATATGGGATCGTTGTTATTAAATCATTTCTTTGTACAATAATTTGCACACAAAACACTGCAGAGTATTATATACAAGTAGCATACACAAGGAATTAATTCCCTACATAGCCACTTGAACCACTTAGAAAGAAACTCCTTTACACTGATGACTCATTTGACCTAATTAAAACTTATTTTCCATGACGTAAAGGAAGACAAGGGTGTCTGAAATATCCTAACTTGAAAGTTTGTAACTAGCTTAAAGCAGTTTATGGTCCTGTACCTCTCCTATTAGAACATTTCAATTTCTCTGCTTTTTCCTTAAAGCATAGTTATATTAATGGTTACATATTACTGTATCAAATAATGTAAATGCAAACCTAATATATGACAGTTGCTGAGGTGAATTTGATAAATATATTGATAAATGAATTCCCAAAATATGTGACAGCACAGAGGAGAGCAGGTGATGGTGATGTTTTTGCATTTGGAAACAATGAGTGTAGACTGAACTTCTAAATAATAGGAACCAATAATCAAGTCTTTAAATAAGACATTAAATAATAGAATATGAGAGCTTTTAAAATCAAATACAGATTTTCAAGAACTTGAAATGATATGCTTTGATATATTTTCTAGGAAAAAAAGCATTTAGAATATTTCTTTCTACGTTATCACAACAGTATATCAGCACTTCGGAAGTTTAAATAAAAAGTTCTTCAGTGAAGCAGTATTCACCTCGTTACTTTGAAGTATCCATAAATAATAAGACATTTCATCAACACAAAAATGTAAGATGAATATTTTTCTTAATCTTGTAACACCTAGATCTAAGAAGCATTTAAACTTTCAGTCATGCAATTGTTTTTTTGTTTTGCCCGTTCTTCATCATAACTCTAGTGTGGATGGATTGCAATTTTTCCACTCTAAAGTGGATATGATGGCTTTTGACAAAAGGTTATATTCATTTGAATAGTAATGAAAGTCATTTAGATTCAGACATCCAAAAAAACAGTGAAAGCAGCTTGTAAAGCAATAGGAATTCATATTCTGGATGGCACAGAAAGTTACATTTGTAAGACTTACAAAGACTGTTATTTTTCTTTTGTAAACAAATTACACAAGACAAATGACTAGCAGTAATATTTACTCTAAAAAAAGATGCATCCAGTTTTTCTGGATCCCTTAAAGGCTGATATTGCAGTTGCTGTGATTTGACAGTAGCAGCACAAACAGTGTTCAAATTAACAGGAAGGGCGTGGGAGGGGGCAGAGGGACTACAGAAGGATGCATTTGTTGGAAATTGCAAAGTCTGTCTGTTCAAACTATTAGTGAAAAAAAGACAGTCATAAATACATACTAATTCCTTAAAACATATATATTTTTGAGTATTTACTGTTCTTGCTTGCCTGTTTGCATTTGGAAGGTTTTTTGTGATTTTCTCTTTTTGCAGAATGAGTGAATATCAGCTTTCATTTTTTATTTCTGTCCCTGTAACTGTTATAACACACACAAATAAACAAAATTGATCCTTCTTTCAATCAGTCTTACTGTGAATGTTCCACCCATGTTCCAAGGGTGCCATCCACTTAGAGCTGCTTACAAGATCAGACATATTATATTCTGATCTTGAGACTGAGTCGTTGTCAATTGATTGCTGAGGTCACCAGTGGTGAAAGAAACCTTCACAACTTCATAATTTGCCCCAGAAAAAGTAAAAATAACAGTGATAAGGAAAATCTTCTCAATAAACTATTTTTATTAAGTAATTTTCATCTCACTTTTAATTTTATTCTTCAAAGTATATCTCCTTTTGATATATCCATTAAAACATCGACTCAAATATTTCCAGTTTTGTGTACCCTTTTTGATAGTTTTAGTGTTTCGCTTCATTTCTCAAACAACACATTGAACATATCAATAAGTGACCTCATTTGATGGCCAGATACAAAATGTTGTCACACAAGAAACAATTGTTTACAACCAAGGCAAGTTAAAGCTGTATATCTGAAGTTTTAACAACAGTTAAAATTGGGGCCAAACAAAAGGAAAAAAGCAGGGGCTTATCTATCTGAATTACTTTACACTCTCAGTGTTGTGCACATGTATCAATAACAGTTAGATGCTTAGGCATATATATGTATGTGTATGTTTATTTTCTTTGTCCTTTATTAGAATATGCTAAATGATGCATTTCTTGTTTGCAACAATTAAATTTATATGTACCATGTGTGTCAAGTTGTATTTATATATACATTGAAATTCAATTTATAAAATGCTGCAAAAAAATTCACTAAATTTATTTCAATAAATATATTTACATCTCTAGCTGTATTTGTCAATCCCTCATCTCTAGGAATTTTAAATGACTGATGAATACACTGCAAGAATAAAACAATAAAACAGATCTCTCTTGAAATAAACAGGAGCGAATTTATTTTTTTTTTTAATGTCAATATAAGATGGGTAAAAACACTGGAATTTAGAAAACTCATTAAAATGATACTGGGAATGAAAGTCATTTCAAATTCTCATGGCTTAATTTAAGTGTGTATATGGGGATGCCTATTTATGAGGTATGTGTTTGACTCTACAGATCTGGAGGCGAGTTTTATTTACTTGCTCACACTCTGACATTTACAACAATTTAAAATATCTTCAATAGACCTACCTGGTCTTCAGGTGTTGCTACAGAAAAGCAAGGTCACTGTCAGATCCTGTGTCATATCTGACAGCCCTGTGAATCCTCAGAGGTTGCTAGATGCCTGTGCATTGTTAACCTGAATGGAACCAACTCTGTAGATATCTAAATTTGGGGTGTCTGAGTCAGAAACATTCAGGACATTACCAAGGTTAAGAACAATGATGTATAAGATAAAAATAGGATGAAATCCAGATCCAGTCTGGATTTAAATCCTCTTGCAATCTTTATGACATGTTAGGGTCTCTGCTTTTCGTGGTCATAAGTCAACAAAGAAAAGAAAGTATTCAATGACACTGTGTGTCTTTTTCTGCTCCCCTAAGAACTAAGAATAGACAATTACCTTATTGGATTTACAGATATACTACCAGTATTTCCAGTTTCAAGTCTTGAAAGCTTTTTCTATTTGTTCATCTGCTTTCTTTCCATTTTTCTTTTATTTTATTTTTGTTTGTTTGTTTTATTTGAATCAAAAGGAAGTATCTCATTAGTGATTATCTTTCTTTGTGACCATAAATACAGATCACGAAGCCTATCCTATAGTCCCAGAGAGATAGCAGATTTCAAGACAATCTGAATAAATATGCTAATATCTGATTAGTTAGACTTGACCTGGATACAGAAGGGTGATCGCAGCATAAACTATATCAATACTGATAATTTACCACAATTTTATTATAGAAATATATAGAGTTCTAACTCAATAATTACAGGTGCTTGGTCCCTAGAGATATAAAATTCTACTTGCACAATTCTAAAGGATGAATCCCCATTCAACATGCTTACTTGCTTAACAGTTGCAACAAAGAGTGGCAAGTTTAAACTATGGTTTAACTGTATGGTTAAAGTCTTTTAAAATTCAAGTGTAATAAAATTAAAGTGTAATTCAAGTGGCAGTAGTTGACACCCCAGAAGGCTTCGGTGCCATCCAGAGAGGCCTGAACAGACTGGACAATTGGCCAGTGAGAAACATTACAAAATTCAACAGGGCCAGGTGCAAGGTCCTGCATGTAGGGAGGAATAACCCCAGACACCAGCACAGGCTAAGGACCGATCTGCTGGAGAGCAGCTCTGCAGAGAAGGACCTGGGCTTCTTGCTGGACGACAGGTTGACCATGAGGCAGTAGTGTGCCCTTGGGGCCAAGAAGGCAAATGGGATCCTGGGATACATTAAGAAGAGCATTGCCAGCAGGTTGAGGGAGGTGATCCTGCCCTTCTACTCAGCCCTGGTGAGGCCACATCTGGAGTATTGTGTCCAGTTCTGGGCCCCACAGTAGAAGAGGGATGTGGAGCTGCTGGAGAGAGTCCAGCGCAGGGCGACTAGGATGATCAGGGGCCTGGAACATCTGTCCTATGAGGAGAGGCTGAGGGAGCTGGGCTTGTTCAGCCTGGAGAACAGAAGACTGACAGGGGATCTAATCAGCCTCTATAAAGACCTCAAGGGAGGAAGTGAGGAGGATGGGGCCAGCCTCTTCAGTGGTAGCCACTGATAGCACTAGGGGAAACAGCCACAAACTGAAACATCAAAAGTTCCACAGGAACTTAAGGGAAAATTTCTTAACACTTGATGGAGCACTGGAACAGATTGCCAAGAGAGGTTGTGGAATCTCTTTCTCTAGAGATCTTCAAAACCCGCTTCGACACAGTTCTGTGCCACATGCTCTAGGTGACTCATTGTGTGTGGGGAGGTTGGACTAGATGACCTCTAGAGGTTCTTTCCAACTTTAAAGATTCTATGATTTTATGATTCTATGAATCTTATCCTTGATAATTTAAAAATTGAAAATAAAAATAATACCCAACTGGCATATTTGTCTAAAAAAATGCTTAAAGTTCATTTTTTAAAGAAATACATTATATGCAGTCATTATCTTTTATAAGTTTTTCTGGCTTTTTTCAATGTGACTTTTCTTTGCTTATAAAATATGTATATAGTTGTTGCTAGCCATAGCCAAAGTAGTGTATTGTTCTGTCTCCAGGGGTTTTGAAAAATGCTGAACAGGTATTACATGAAAATGCTGAAGATTTGTTTTTATCCTATTTCCTCAAATAATAAATGAAGCTAATCAAAAGAAAATCAATAAAAAACAATAAATGATCTATTATTTCTTGGATACTTAGTTGTCAAAGAGATGACTTTTTTTTCTTCTGAAGAGTCATGACCTAAAAAAAAGTGAGTCAAGAAAATAAATGTCTCAGACTTTGACAGATGGGTTGCTTTATATTTTTACCTCTCCATTTTTTTTCTTAATACAAAATAGTTATGTACATATAATACTGATTTGGGGGATTTGGTATTGCAAAGATTGATGTACATGTTATGTACATGTACTCCAGGTAGTCTCAGTGCCTTTGCTGCATCTGCTTAGAATGCAGACGCAATTCAACTTCTAGGATAGCATTTTGGATTACTATATTATTTAAATATATTTTAAAAGCTATAATATTTGAATTCTGCTTATACTTAAGCCTTGACTCTTTTGCAGCTTTTTTCTTTTTTTTTTTCCTTTTTTGTTCTTTCTTTTTTTAAATTTGCTGTATATAGATCTCTTCTATTGCTGAATTACCTGTAAGTAAGCTGCTTTTGTATTTCTTGGTGTTTTCCTTATTCCTAGTGATACAAGAAAATAGAACACAAAGCTCAGCAAGATTGTGAATGTGTCCCAAAGAAACAGTCTTTGACCTTGAAGTTGTAAACCTTTCAGGCAGGGTAGATAAGTGGCAGAATAAAACTAATTTATTCTGTCTTATATTGAAAAGAGACACTAAATTGTGCATGGCCAGGTTTCAAATGCTCAGCAATGTAATATTACAACAAACATTTGCTGTTGTTGAAACTAGCTGAAAAGTTTACTTTCCTATGAAGTAAAACATAGGTAAAATTTATGTTGAATTCATAGAGCATTTAGTATCATCTTGTGATAATTGATATTCTTTTTGTATATTTTTCTAATACCAAAGTGTTTTCGAGGGAAAAGCTCCTAAATTTTTAATGTTGTCAATATACTATGAGGATGCAGAGATTATAAACATCTTGTTTATGTGTGCAGCATACATTACTGCTGCATTACTGCTGGTCATTATTTTACTGTATTGTATAATTACTGTATTGTGAAGATTGGGAATTTAATCACCTGCTTAGAGTTTTGGGTTTTTTGTTTGTTTTTGTTTGTTTGTTTGTTTTAATATGGCAGCCAGGCTCCCTCTATAGGTGCTGGAGAGAGACCCTCTCCAAATGGATTCAAACTTTCAGAGTTATGTCCAAGTTACCCTTCACCACTGACTGCAGAAATAATGTTTATATGGTATTTGATGAAAAGAAGGGCGAAAGGAATTCTGAGATGCAATGCGAAAGGTTGCTACAAAATCTAACAAGTAACTGGGAATAGATAGATTTTGAGGGAATTTGAAGGGCTTTATCAGTCTTTCATTAAATATAAAAATATCCTAAAATTAAAAAAAAGTCCTTCAATACAGTAAAAATATAGATATCTATTGATGAAATAGTATGAAGATAAAATTTTGACTGTACACTAAGCAAATGCATTGTAGGGTTAAATTTTAAAACATTTAGGCAGAAAATGAAAAAAAAAATCTTACTACTGTTTATTGGAATTGACTGTTTATTTTCTGTGCACTAGGTTGAAAATTTGCTATTAGGTTTGGAGTTCAAATTTTATATTCCTTCATGAGTTTGCATTTGACCTTGAAATGTCTATGTTAAAAATGTCATGGACATAAGTATACATTTTTATACAACACCAATAAGAGACCTGTTTATGCCTATTAAAGGGCAGGAAAGTTATTTTGCTGCTTTGGAATGAAGGATTAAACAACACTTCATCTTCATGTACAATTCATTTGTGCTCAGTAAAGATCTAAAGCTTTTTTGAGAGAATCATACAGAATATAGCTGATCATGACTTGTAATTATCTCTAACACACTGTAATACTGCACTCCAGCAACTAAAAAAGAACAGGAAAAAATTGTTCATTGCATTGTTCATAAGGGATAAGAACTGAGATTTCCTTTTAAGAGTGTTGGTGAAACACAGCTGTTTACAGTGTAATTTGTTAGGATCCCCAGCACTGGAAATACAAACAATTCTGTTAAAATAGATATTCTAGTATTAAAATAAAATCTTATAATATTTTGAATACAATATTGTGAAAATCTCCTTCCTAAAGCAGACTGTGAGACTCTTCAAATGCCCACAACAGTTCAAGGTCTTGCAATATTGTGCCAGACTGCTCCTGCTCCGTGATGCACTTAGTTTTATAAAACTTGCAGCATATTATTAATAAGTTATAAAAAGCAAGAAACAGAGATGAGACACCGTTAAAACATTTATGCCTCATTAAACTTGCACTTTAAACAGATAAAAGTATCACAAAGCTCTGTTTATAGTGATTTTGTAAGGTTTTAATAGCAGAAGATGCTTGAAGGAAGTCTTGGATTATCAACTACTCATACTCTGAAATCAAAGTGTTCTAGTAGATTCAATTATCTGTTATCCACTAGTTATCTGAATATTCACCAGTCTGAAGCCTTCATCACATTAATTAGAAAATACAGGGAGAAATATCACCCAAGTACAGAACTGTTGTAATGGAAAATATTTGAATTATTTATACAGTATTCAAAGTATACAATGATACACTTGAATAACTTCCAGCAATTCTTGTATAAAATTTGAGACACGACTCATGTGAGAGAAAACAAACCCTCTACTATGTGTTGTTAAAGTTAACTACTCAGGACATTTTGGTTTAAACATGTTTTCTAAGGACTTATTGTAACCTTTTTCACCTGTGCCAGAAAGATGTCAAATGCTATCACGCTGATCTAAAGCCATTCGCGCTAGAAGCTCACCAACCAAAAAGCGTATTGCTGACATGATGACTTCTGCCTTCAGTGAAACCATTCCGGGAATTACTATTCATGATGTGATGCATAAAGGTATCAAAATGTGGTTCACGGTCATCATCTTATTTTCACATTATTTTTTTTCTATGCAGGTCTACAACTGCTTTGCATCAAAAGAGCAGTGTTTGTCAGCCTGAGACTATATACAAGTCTGGACTACATGTTAACAAATGGCATGGTTGAATATGATGAATATATATACAGCATAGGAAAGTAGTATCTGTTTTTCTTTGTCTTTTTCAGATTTCTAGCTTTTACTCTAGAGCTAAAAAATATTTGCCTTAATAAGGAAGGAAAGATCAGATGTAATTATTTATATTGGTCCAATGAGAAACTAACTTTTACCTCTAAAATAAATTTCCTTCTTTACATTTTTCTATTCTGAAGAAATGTTAACTGAAGGAAATTAAAAACAAAAACATAAATTACTAACCTTAAACTCAGGATGATAACTTGGAGGATTTGCAATAAAGATTAGCCTTGGAAATCCAGTACTTAAAAAAGAGTATAGATTTTCTTCTTGTCCAACTTAAAAAAGGAGGCTTTAGAAAAAGCATAATGTAGAATAAGAAATATTGTGTTTTAGTCTATTAGTTATTCTACCAGAATTATAATTCAATCATTTACTAATTTTTATTTTGTGTCTATGAATTCTAAGTTATCCTAAAAAAGCATCTACAATTCAAAAGTCACAAAATGTCTCTGTATTTTGTAGCAATAAAACAGAAAGTTATCCTCATTTAAAAGCTCCTCCCCAGATTTTGTTCAGGCTATCTGAAAAGAGTGTTTATCAGAATATTTACAGGGAAAGGTGTTTTTGAAAGAGTGCTATAATTTTGAATGAAAAGAAAAACTCATGGAATTCTAATATGAAAAGAAATAAACATCAGATATATCCGAATAAAGCTAATGCTTACTCCTTTAAAAGCACCACCTCTCCACGTAAATAAAGCATGGAAAAAAAGCATTTCACACTGCACGGCCTTTAAGGTGTTAGAAAAGCATAAATTACTTGATAAGTAGCACTTGTTTCTGGAAGTGGAGAATGTATTACAGTTCTTATTCAGAAAAACAAACAAACAATCAAAAAAACCCCATAAACTTGGAATTGCCTGACTCCAAATTTTTGTTGGACTTTTTTTTTAAATAAAGAATTTTCCCCCTTCATATCTGAGGAAAGCAAAGAGGAAATCATAAGCTTGTGATAAGAACTGTGAAAGAAGGACAGTGAGTTATAACATACTAGAAATACAAAAATGATTCTGGTTTGTAAACATGTTTCTATATCAAAAGCAACTACTGCCTAAATATTCTTTCCTATACAACCTGTGGAAGAAAGAGATGGTTTTTGCGGCTCATCTTTACAGACTTTTGAGAGAAATATTGAAGCAAAGCTTGTTCCAAGCATTTTACAGAGTGACTAGGGTATCTTTCACAGAATTTTTCATTGTACAGTTCTTTCAAACCCCCGGGTGTTTCGATTACTTTTCAGCAACATTATTACTTACAATTTTCACCATAGACATGGGTCCAGGAATCCTTACCACTCTGGAAGACTAGAAGAAATAAGTTTTTGCCCTTTTTTTTTCTTTCAAAAATCCTAGAATAAATATGTTCTAGTGGGGTCTGTTTCTATTGAATATTTTCACTATCAGACCTCATCCAATTTGGCACATAAAACTTATGTGCAGGATAAAAACATGAGTTGAGAAACTACAGAGTTATGCAAAATTGGCCAAGAAATATAAACCAAATTATGAAATATATTGCTTAACCCAGGTGGAGTATATAAAAAATATATTTTTTTTCTTTTACTTTATATGGGACTAAAGGCCTTTAAGATTTTATCACACTGATTCATATAACTGAATATTTATACTTACCAGAAAAAGGTAGGAATCCAATGAATAAGGAGCCAATCTTTCCAAAATCTCTTGTATACTGCTGTGAATTAGGGTGCCTTATTTCAAATAATTGTAGTACATCTTAAAATCTAAATACCTGATGACATCTGATATCTTTTCATGTATTATAGATGTTTCTTACAATTGTTTGTCAATGCAAAGTATATAAATATAAGGAAACCTTTTAAGATTATAATAGTTATTTGCCTTCCTCCTCAAAACAAACAAACAAATCCCTGCTACCTATAACTAGTATTTAGTGTCTCTGAATGTCTATTAGAAAGCTGAATCGCTGTACAAAGTAGGTGCTGATCTTCTAAGTATTCTGCATATATTATTAGTCTGTCATTAATAGATTGATTGTGAAACCTATTGAGAAAACTGGTAATTTACACAGTACGATGTAAAGCAGGATGGCCACATTAGCAAGAGGATGCATCAAAGCCAACTTAGTTGTCAAGCAGAGCTAATTAAACTACAAAAGTTACTGCAACAGTGCAGCTCTCCTGCCTCTGTAACTGGTTATTCAGAGAGATTTCCATGTCACTAAACCACATGCCATTGACATAACCAGATTTGCTGCAGTATCAGTGTACAATGATCAGCTGTCAGGAAAGTGAGCAAGAAGTGCACATTTATAGCCCATTTTACTGTCCTTGTTTCTGCAGATGTCATTGCTACTTAGCATTTGTCAGGCTTCTGCTAGGCAACACCTCTGGGTGTTGTATCTGTCCATGACACACAGGAAACGCTGGTCCAGTGTGTCAATCCAAGATACTGTTTGTGAATTTTATTTTCAGTAATCATAGAATCACAGAACCACAGAATGCCTAAGGTTGGAAGGGACCTCTAGAGGTCATCTAGTCCAACTCCCCTGCACACGCAGGGCCAC
>JAUBNY010001187.1:474658-491589 GCA_032275445.1 Crypturellus soui
CCTTCCCTTCCCTTCCCTTCCCTTCCCTTCCCTTCCCTTCCCTTCCCTTCTCTTTTCACCACATCTTTCCAAAATTATGTCTATCATCTAGTTCAGTTTTCCTAGTGACTGAGGAAAATCAAACTATATACAAGAAAAAATAGTATGTTGGTATGAACATATTAGGGCACCACAATAACAATCACATTTGATTTTGCTGCTCATGAGAAGATGACACTTAACTGAGTTGCTGTATGAGCTAGTCCACAGATCTGAATCTTCTGTTACTGAAGTAAGAACTGCTGCTGAAAACAGGTTGTACAAGAGTTAATATGAGCCTGGAAATATGTTATTTTTGAACAATAGAAATATAACGATATATCAAGATATGTCAAGTGTGGTACTGACTTTATTGAAATATTGCTTCACTGATTACCTTAGTGTTGCTGTATCCAACTGTTTATGTTAACACTATACAGAAATACAGCAAGAAACAGTTCAGGATGAAGGGAAAATCATCTGAACTGCAAATTGAATAGACTTTTCAATACTATTTTGCAGGATAGATTTAAACAGTCATTTTACTAACATACAGAAATTGTGGAAAAACAAAAACAAAACAACAAAGAAACAAAACAACAGCAACAAAAAATCCCACTCTATAGTAGCCAAATTAAATAGTAGTTTTATTTCCCAATGAATAGATTAGAAATATATGTAGAGCTCCTGCCATGTTTTTCATAATTTCAGAAGCATCTTTAGAAGTAAAAATTACACTGTTCATTGCTTTTTGATAGAAAATGGTTATTTAACTCTATTAGGCAATTAAAATAAAAGTTTCATTTACAAGTCCTAATGTGTTGAATACATAAAGGTTCTGCACACCCTTTTAATTAAAAACTTTGGTTGAAAAATAGTATTTTATGGCAGTGAGGGGAAGAGATTAATGCTCAGCATGGCATATAATGGCATGGCGTATAGTATCTGAGGGATTTTAATTAGAAAAAAAAGACTAGAACTTGCTAGGTGATGTATTTTCTAGGAGCTGTGGAATTTCATGACAAAAGTTTGGAGAGAATAGTAAGGAAACAGGGAATGAGAAGTGAAAAGAAAAAGAAAGAAAAAAAAAAGAAAAAAGCACATTCAAGAGCAGAAGGGAATAAAAAATCTCCATAGAGAAGAACATTAGAATGAGGTATAATCGATGACTGAACCATTGCCCTATTTCTGAAGGATATTACTATACTAATGGGATAAAACTCTTGTCCTAGCCATTGTGCTATGATATACTACTATTCCCAGGAGCATTAGACCAATAGTGTGTCCCATTTGGCATCATTCAAGATACCACATCATTTTGAGAACAATAGCATTATTAGCAGAAGTAAAACATAACACTCTCCTGCATACCTCCTCAAGAATGGAGATATTGTTACCCTTTCAAGTGTGTTTCTGTTGCATTTTAAAATCTCTGCCTGATGCACTGTATTAAGGGGCTATTTCTGACAGGAGAAAACTTAACTTGTCTGTTTCACATATAGTATTGTCATTGTGTAAAAATAGCTATTTATAACTTCAACTGTGTTTCCAATGGAAGATCTATGTAGAGTTGGCTGCCAGTGACATTACATTTTTCATCTATTCTGACAGTATTTTAAAGGCTGCATTTGACATGAATCATCTGAATTTTTATTTCAGAAATTTCATTTTCATCATAGCTTTTTACAGGAATAGCTGACAATGTCACCAGTGTTAGTTGCTTCCTGGAAACAGTGTTATTTAGCATTTCTGGTTTGACAGCCTTGTTTTTCACTTCAGTCAAATTTGTTATCACATTTAACAGTTATCCCTATTAAAAGTTATGTTCTGGTCAGGGACACATATTGAAATTGGAGAATATCACCAGTAAAGAAACACATTCTTATTGGAGTGAAAAAAATACATAGTATAGTACAGAAAAATGCACATCATTCAAAAGAACAATTTATATTGCTTAGAAGTACCACACAGCTGCTTAGCTAAAAGCCTGATTCCAAGCCTTCTTAAACAAATGGAAAAATTTTCATTGATTTTATTTATTTTTGGATCAAACATGCAATTTTTGCCCAAACATGCAAATTTTCAGCTGGGAAAGACCAAATATTCATTAAGCTGGTTATTATTTTATGATGGAAAAGAAGAAGTCCATTGGAAGGAAGCTTGTTAATAAGGAAAAAAAAAACTTACCATTGAATTCAACATAAAGCTTTATCTTTGCACTTTTAAAACAATATTTACACCACACTTGACTAAGAAAATAAACTAATGTAAATTATTATACAGTATGTAAAGTGACTAAATATGAAATTTATAATTCTACTTACACTTTCTATCAGTAACCACGAATTTTACAACAATACAAAAAATTCCCAATAAAATTATATTGTGTTATAAAGTAAGAAGTGTCCTTCTTATATTCTTTGTCATAAATAGATTCTGCTATCATTAAATGAAATTTATTCTGTAGTAATTTGTAATTATAAACCTAATGAGGTGAAAACAAAGAATATGTGGTTTATAGTGGCAATATTAGCATTTTAAGTTCATCCCTTGCGACACAGACTCTTATACACACCTAATTAACAAAATGGTTTAAAGTAAGAAGTAAATCTGTATCCATTATAATCACAATTGTCATTGAGAAGGTTCTTTTGCAGGTCTCCAAATTCTCATCTCTACTTGATCTTTTGCTTGGGTAATCTGTGAATTTGCCCAGCTTCACTGCCCTGTTGTGGGATTTCTGTGGTGTAGGCTTCTCTATGATGTTTTAATGAACTCCATTCTAGTTTAATTGGAAAAACATTCCACTTAGGACATTCAACCCCTGTTACGTAACAAACAAAATCTGTGGAATTTCAGGATGCCTTATTTCTATGCTTTTTTTTTTTTTTTTGGTAATAACAAAAGTAATTTAAAACGAATATTTCATGTTGAGGAACAGTTAAGTACAAGCATCTTCTTTTGTTAAAACCTTAATTTTGTCAGTATAGCAGGCATTTCCAGATGTATGAATTTCCTTGATGAAAGATTTTGGAATATTTTTTTTTCCCACAAAGGAAGCTATCTGAAATAAATGATCCTGCATATGATAAGAAAGCTCTCTCACACATAACATTCATCGTGATTCAAAATTGCTTGCAGTAAAAATAACGCACTATGATACAGCATTTTCAAAAAGAGGTTGGTCTTAACAGGTAAACAAGCTTACCAAATATTTAGGTATTTTTTTAAATGGGTTAAAATAATATCTGCAATACCATGTTTTTAAAGCAGTTGCATTTTTTTTTTAATCAATAGCCATTGATAATCAATAGACATTGCAAAAATGCAACTGCTTTAACAATACGGTAGCAACTCATGTCATCCATGTGCTTCTGCACTGGGCTATCTTTTTCTGAAAATGAGGAGTAGCAGGTTTCCCTGTCCTTCGCTGGATACAGCTTGCAATATGCAGACAAAATGTTGGTTGGAAAAGTGACTGTAGTCAAGGTCTTGTATCTGTGAGAGAAAACAAGGCTGACAATTACGCTGGAATACATTATTAAAACTGCTTGCAACACAGCCATTGAATCTGTCATGGGAAATATGGCCATAACTAGTTTGAAATGCATTATTAAATGTCTTACGCATTTTAATATTATCCCAAGCTTACTGACAATTTACATGAGCAAGGTTGAAGTGGCAAGTTAGGAAGAGGTTTGCAGCAACTATTCTGTGTGTTATTGTCTGCATGCAGGGTCTTCTCAGTGTAAGCCATTCTTCTTACAACATAGAATAAAAGATGTACATTGGGTCAAGTTCTAGGTCAGATTATCGTTACCTATCTTGTTCATATGGCCATGTCAATGGGAAAAAAAAGAAAAGAATAAAAGAATAGCAAAATGCATTAAAAATTTTGTCACACAAGAGAGAATCAAAACTGGCATAATTCTTAAATTAGCATCCATTGGTTGGCTCTGTGGGCCTGAGTGAATTAATTAGTCAGCTTTGGCGTATATTTACATATCTTCTGAATCACCATGATTACAGGACATCTTTATTTCTCTTGTGTCTTGTGGTCTATTGTGACCTGGGACACATTCAGCCTTTCTTCCTCAGAGCCAATATAACTGCCCTTCAGCAGTTGAGATTAATTGCCATTAAACAAACAAACAAACAAACAAACAAGCAAAACCCTAAGCCATTTCTTTCATCTTGACACAGATTTCAAGGAAAATAGTATGTTTATAATACTACTTATACTAGTATATTGAACTAGTCTGATGTCTAACAAGGATTTATGTGATTGTCATTCTTACCGTCCATTCACACTTAAATAGATGGTATCAGCCTGAAGGTAGTTCAATAACTAATTTAACTTCCAACTTGATGTCCCTAATGATGCATCAATCAAATTACGTTTAACTTTAGATGTTACAAGTTTTCTTTCAGTCTTGGTGTGCATGCAATGCATTTAGAAATCATTCTGTTTTACTGCAGATATACTAACAAGGCTTAGGCTAGTTAGGAAAAAGCAACATGATATGCAAATTTCTGATGAAAACTTCTCCAACATCTGTAGATTGGATTGAGAGCTTTTGGCTCTCTTCTTATCTTGCTTTTCTATGTCATCATTATGATCAGACCCAGAATGCCCAAGCAAAACAATTACAAAAACACTACACATCATTGCTCAAAAGCATGATTTAACTTAAAAAATATATATATTCATTGCCATACAGGCAAGCATAAGACCATCCTGGGACATTTCAGTCAACAGAAGAGGAAGTTACTTTGAGGTGCTTCTCAAGAGTTCCAATAACCTTGGAGGCACCATGACCAGAGTAACCACATTATGTGGTTAATGTAACCCTTCAATGATCCTATGAGTGCTGAGCAAATCTGGTCAGCAAAGGAGAAGTGTCACCACAGACACACTGTAAGCATCTAGGTACTGTGGGCCTGGGTTATCTGTTGACTGAATAATGAACTAATTCTGTGAAGGATAAAAGAAAGTAAGAGATATATCTTTAGGTGGAGTCTGACTCACCATCAGCTGGCCTGTGGAACAAACAATCCACCCATTAGTGGGGGCAACTACCAGGGAAACATGAATCATCCTAACACTGCTCAAACTTGACGAGAACAATTCAAGGAAAACTATATTGGAGGGGTGGTCCATCAGGACTAGGAAAAGGCAAGAACAGTCATTGTGCATGCATCTGAAAATGGTCAGTATTGCGTATCTGTGGCTTAACCACAGAGCTCTGATACATGTTTACATTTTTTAGCTTTACTACACTTGTAGATTGTCTGGTGTTAACTGTTTAGTGTTGTCCAAAGTCTGTCATATGTGTAGAACTGCTCATCCCTTAACAAATTCTTACACCTGACAAATGATCTATCGAGTTCAATGTGACGCCAAACCAGAAAGAATCCTGGATGCCTCTCTAGTAGCACATTGCATAATCAAACTATTAATCATCTATTAATCATCTCCAGTGCAAAAAAAATCCAGACTTTTTAAAATTGCAAATTCTGTCTCTTCCTGTAGAAATTTCAGTCATTTCCAATAGGAGGAAACTGACAAATTAGTCAGCGATCTTACTACACATACTTTTTTTTCTCTCCCACAATGGTTAAACATTTCAAAATGCAGGTGTTAATTCAATCAGCTTCTGTTAGTCAGTACTCCCTTTGAAGTATATGAGTGCTAACTAAAGGCAAACAGCCATACACTTGTAAATTTTTATTCTGAAATTCTTACCTAATATATTTAATGAAGAGAGTCATATGTGGGCAAATTAGGACAAAAAAAAAAAAAGAGTAAAGCAAGTGTATAGATTTTTTTTTCTTTTAAACAAAACTCATGAAGTAAGACAGAAATAAGATGATGCTCATTTCTCGCTCACTTGGAATGTACCACCTACTTTAGGAACAACATGATGACTTATTTTTTCACTTCTTGCATTTACTCTCCCTACCCTGTTCTGAAGGGCTCTGTGTTTAGAATACAATATATGATAACAAATAATTTTTATTTAATATAAATTTTATTGGACAGATTCATAGAAGTAGACTAGGGAGACAAGACTGTCAGGTTCAAAATCCCACTTACAATTTAACAAGCAAGTAATTGTTTGGGATACTGGAAAGTAGCCAGTGAACCTTGTGCATGTTTGCATTTGGCACAGGGGCGGGAGGTAATGAACAGCAGATTTCAAAACTACAAGCATGCTTTTTAATATTTTATGCTCTGTAAATACACTACAATATATTTGATTTTGGAGGAATGTTTTTCTTTTGATTAGCTAGTGGGATGTATGTACTTTTATAATCTATAGGATTAGTAAAAATCTTTATATTACAGTAGATAGAACTAACTTAAGCAGAGCTATGCCTTTTTTCCCAGAGTATTCATGTATATGCATTTATATTATCTTTTTTTCCCCTCAAATTCAAGGCATAATTCCCACAGCTAGGAAGAAATATTATCCTGGAAGACTTCTTAAGAAAGAAAATATATTTTTTTCAAGTACGTTGGTGTCTTCCCCCAGACTATAATGGAATAAAGTATCTAAAATAAATTGTATTTCTAAAAAATCTTATATACTTGCATGCCATTTTTAAGGTTTATTTCAGGCTCTGAATTAAGGATATTTTTCATTTAGTTTTACTTTGCCTCTAAGATTTGTATGCTTGGTAACAGTAGGTAAGCCACTAGGGTTTACAAACTTTGTTTTCTTTTTACATACGGATGCTATTTGTATGTACAGTCTATACATACAGTATGGAATTTTTTTTTCTAGACATGGTATTCATATAATAAGATAAATACATATGCAATATGATGTGATATGAATATACTTTATATAAGCACATACCAGAGAAAAAATGTAGAAATCACTTACCTCTCATATGAATTACAGCTATCCTAATTCTTGCTAGTAATACTTAATATTCTGTTACTAGGTATATTTTGAATATACCCACTCAAGAGTAATGCTGAAAATTCATTTTGTAAAAGCCAAATGAAATCATTGTTTCTTGTCTCAGCATTTTTTCCACCTCAGTGATGGTAAAAACAAATATGTTAAGGTTAAAAGGGAGATTTATGAAAAAAAAATTAAAAAGCACCTTCCAGTTGATTTTAAATTATTTGCAGGAAGTTTAGGCACAAGGACATCATGTGCTGAAGTTAGAGAAGTGATACTGAGACTGCTTATACTTGTGGATGCTCTGTGGGATACACAAGTATATATACTTATATATACAGGTAAACACAGCTATACCCTGTATACCCTGAGAAGATAACAATATCAGCAGCAGGAAAGCTAGCTCCTGTAGCTGTAACTAGGAACACCGTGTGTAACATTTAACTTGTCTCTTTGGCACATGCATTTGCAGAGGACTTTACGCAGAACTGCTAAGTGCATTGTGAGAAGAATTATGATTTGTATATTCATATATATCATGCCACTGACTTTTTATCTTCCTATACTGCATACACCAAATAACACTGAAGTAAGTCTAGGGTCACTCCAGAGAGTTGAGTGCTAGATTTATGGCCAACGCAACCAATGATCAGAATCTGTGTAATGATTCCTTTACTAAAAAGCTCCGAATCTGAGGCAAGATTCAGTATTAATATTTATTTTAGTGGAAACTAAGAATACATGATAATTTTTATGTTTTTCACCCATTGTGCTTAAAACAACCACACAGTAGCTGCCCCTAAATTAAATTTTAATAAGCAAAATTCCTAAACTGTCTTATTGAGCTATCATTTCTTATTTTCTTTTTTGTAACTGTTATGTGAATCCTAGAATGAAAGGAAGGATACAATTTTATTTTACTATTTCTGTCTTGTACCCTCAAACACACAAGCATACTGAGTTTCTGGAGGTAATATGTTCTGGCAACTCTCCCATAGAAATAGCATTATGTATACAAACCTGATATAAACACAACGGAACTGTTCCATCTTCAGGAATTTAGGTGAAATTTCATGGAATTAAACCCCTTCTTTTTTTTTTGTTGTTCAGAATGAGTAACCAGTTACAAATTCAAATTGATTTTTGTTACCTAAAATTAATTTAAAACCTTTTAATATTTTGTGTTAGTAAATTAAGATTTCTATTGATCTTTACCAAAGACAACACGACAATTAAATTTACATAGAAATTTACATGGTTCTGTTTTGGAATGAAAATAAAGATATTTTAAGCAGATATGTACTCATACAAATCAGATTTTATGATAATAACAATGTAAATAATACATAATATTTCCACATATGTCTAGGTTAATAGATTTAGTCCTCTTGGCACAGCAAGTCCTACTGAAATAAAAGGTATCATTTTTAACTGTGAAAAGAGAGTGTGATCTGCATGAGTTCATGGTGAGTTTTGATAATCTAGTATCATCTCTGCCTTTAGTTAATGTAGTATTGTGGCAAATGTATATTTTTTACAGAAGAAAAGTGGAAGATTTATCTCACTGATTTGGACAGTTACTTATAATATTCTTAATAGATATTTAGGCAATATCTTTTACTAAACTGTCAACTCAGGTTTGAGCATGCTCATTCCATTGGTCATACTCTAAATCAAAGCAATTTATTAACAATAACATTGCATAAAGAGTTTTATTGCAATATATTTTTCATGC
Organism: Crypturellus soui; assembly: GCA_032275445.1. Classification (NCBI taxonomy): domain Eukaryota; kingdom Metazoa; phylum Chordata; class Aves; order Tinamiformes; family Tinamidae; genus Crypturellus; species Crypturellus soui. Next base: position 483,326 of record JAUBNY010001187.1, read on the forward strand.
AAATGACAGAATTCATTGTACAAGCAATCCAAGCAGTAAAACAAGTTACCATTATGGATCTATGAATACCCTTCCCATCTTGTGAATGATTTTGGTGCACTCATGCAAAAACAGCAACTGCAATAAATAGTTTCTCATAGCTAAAACACTCATGTGCGCTAGGTAACTATGTCTCATCTGATCTCTTACCTTAAAATATCTCAAAAGAAGATGCTGAGGCTCTGTTCCTCACACTCACTGTTACCTAAAGGTGCACAAGAGAGATGCTTGTGCATCTTCTAAATCAGTTGATTTATTCCACAAGCTGATCGCATTAAGTATGCCTAATAGGCAACAGACAGCTTCAGAGCATAGGTCTACTATAAGAAAAACAAGTTGGAAAAATATACACGTGCACATTACTTTATCAAGGAGGAGAAAAGTTTGAAGTAATAGTCAATGATAGGAGATGACATTTTCTAAATCAGAGAGACATTTGAACCAAGTGAGTAAAGATGAATGACTGACTACAAGACGTTCTGGATATGAAAGTGTTAAATTAAAGATTAAAATTTTCCTGGGGTTATTCAAAGGAGACATGGGCTATACCAGCCCTTCCAACCAGTATTACTGGAAGAAGGCAATACTACTTATTGGGTGTTGTGGACATAGGAGGATTTTGGATATTGTGAATAAATGCTTTCCTCTGACTTTTATCTAAACCGTTCATAAGATATATCTGAGCCATTCCTCATCATTTCATAGTAATCTAATTCCTCTACACACTCCACAAATACCAAGGAAGTACAGAGAAAGCATAGACATTCCTTGAGCTAGTCATTGAGTCCAATCTTCCTCTCCAAGCACTGTCAACACTGAATTCAGACCAGGTTACTTAGACTTTTCTCGAGTCAGGCCTTCAAGGAAGATTTCCCCAAGATCCCTGGGCAACTTTTTTTAATGCCTAAGTAAAATGCAAAGCAACAAAAGACAAAAATCTTTTTGCTTGGCTAATTTTTTTTAATGGCATTTAGTGAATTTTAAGGACTAATGTCAGTTTCCCACTGGTCATCACCATACCTTTTTTAAATACCGCAATTTCTTTAATGACCTTTCCACTCTTTAGCAGGTTCTAGGATTTCCAAAATACGTTAATAATTTACATTAGTAGTTCAGAGGATTCTCTGGTGCCCTTTCAGGATTCTTCTGCATGCACATTATAGGCCTGTTAGCTGGTAAATGTTTAGCAAGAGAAGAAAGACCTAGCCTGATAGAGAAAAGACAGATATGGAAAAGTTAAAAGTAGGGATTATTAAAAAAAAAAAAAACTTACATAAAAGTTGACTACTCCATGAGAAATTTAACTTAAGTACAATACCTGACATTTAAGAAGGGATTGGTGATCTGCAAAGGGAAAGCTTAATGAAAACGGTAATACAGAAGAATATAGAGGAGTTCACACTCCATGTTGGTATCTTCATTTTTAATCCTAATTATATTTTTTCATTTGTATAAAGTAGTGAAATATAATTATCTTATTTCAATCTAAGCAAATCAAATGTTAAGCTGATTTTTCTGTTTAGCACTCTAGCTGTGCTAAAATTTTACCTCTGGGCAAAATTTCCTCTGCCTTGGGAAGCCCAAGTTAAGATCTGCCTCACACCTTCAATATTTACTGATCTTATAACTTTTTTAGCCTAACTAAAGCTAAATTGGTCTAAACTAACTGATATAAGCTATACAAAACTTGTATTTCATAAATGCATATTAAAACAATTAAGATTACATGAACAGTCAACATTTGTGTACATATGCATCACCAGTTATTGACTACCCTGCTCTATTTACACAAAGTATATGAATCAAGATCCTAATCAACTCAGCTTGAGCAATTGCTAAATTGATTTTTTTCCTCTTCCAAAATGTAGTTTAGACCTCAAAAGGAAATACTTTTCTATGAATAAGAAATATCCTAAGTCATTGAGGATAGTGCAGTCTTTCTATGAACATATTTTAAAGAGCATTTTGGCTGTGATATTATTTTGTTTCAGAGAACACACCACTATGTGTTTTAAAAGTTTCTGTTTTTTTAAGCTTGCATTCCCTTAAACACGTGTAAAAGTAGCAGCATCTTTACTGTAAATATTGTGCTCTTCTCCCCTTTTTAATTATATCCAACTAGAATGTTAGGTTTAACTGGCAAGCTTACCATTTGTAAGACAACATTTCAGTTGTATCAAACATCACATATTTCATTCAGCTCACAGATACTTCCAACTCTGTTTCTTTATAACTGACATAAGGAAGCTATAACTTTTCTGCACATGTCTTTCGTACATGGAATTTCTTATGAGTGTGGCAAGATGAAGGTTTTGCATATGAAAATCATTACACCATAATTGCCCAGGACTCAGGTATCCCTCTTTCTGATTAATTAAAGCGTTCTCATATCTTTGCTATACTGTCAGTTGAATGATTGCTTTAGAAGCCATTAAAACCATCAAATTTTCTGTAGCAGATGTCTAATTTTTCACAAATTCAGTTTCTCATCCCTCTATGGCTTTATTAAGTGCTCTGCTATTTCTGAGAATATAAGGGTATATTAACAACCGTCAGCTCCCTCTGCAGGTTCCTCAGGGCTTCTGTGAACTATGCAATGAACTCAGAATCTTATTTGTCTCTATAAAGGGGTCCACCTCCTTTCTGATATTTTGCTTCCTGAAAGGGAGAGAAGATTGTTTCTTTTATTTAAAACATAGCTACAAGGGACTTTACACAAGTACTCTTTGTCTTGAAATCCTGGTAATTGCAGACCTGTGTTTTATTCCTTTTCTTTGGAAAAAAAGCCTTCCTAGGCTTTGAAAAATGATTTTAAGAATAGAATAAGAGGATGTACAGTCTAAACATATTTTTAGCTTGCCTACATGCCATTTCTTGTACAAAGACTATCTATCTTCTTTGACCAAATGGTCTTCTCGAGTTCTGATATTTACCTGATTTTATTGTTGATCCAAATTTATTTCCTGTGGTAAGGAAGACCTTCCCACCACAAGTACTTATGCATTATTTTCTGAAAATATATTTCTTGGTATTATAAAATGATTCAATACTTCTAGCTATTTAGTTATGTACAGTTTAAAGAAACACCCTCCTCATTGTGCACTGAGGCAACGTTTTTAATTTTCTTTTGCTGAAATTGTCTGTTATCTTACCCAAGCAGATCAAAGAGGGTAGTTGTTTCAGACATGACTGTGCAATTGTACTAAAATGTAACACAAAAAATTTAATGTCCTGGTGATTGCTAGTGGCAAAATACCACATAATATTTCTTTCTGTGAAGTGTTAAAAAAGAAGAGTGTTTCAACAGATAAATTACTATTCCTATTGCAATGTTGTAATTTAGGGAATGTAGTTAATATACATTTCTGAAATCTAAAACCAGTAAGGATCAACAGTTTATGTTTCATACCTTTTAAAACAAAAATATAGTTATGATTAATTTAGTAATGCCAACCAAAACATACAATGTTTCTGTTTATGTTAAAACATCATTTAATGGCTTGGAAAGTAAGATCTTTTTGTACTCTTTTTAGTTTCACTAAAAGAGGTCAACCTTAAAACCCTGATTCTAGTTAATGATCAGTAAATCTATAGACAGTGATGGGCTCTAAATTAGATATTATTATTAAAAAGAAGTTGGAGCCACAGTTGCCTATTTTCTCAAAAATGACAGCTCATTTTAGTCCAGCAGTCAAAAATACGTTAGAGTGGGAAAAGTCATTAGGAAAGGAACTGGGAAAAAAACAGAAAACAACTTTGCACTGCTAACCAAATATATTTGGTAAGCCCATGTCTCAAATACTATGTTCAGTTCTGGCCACTCTGTCTCAAAAAATCAGGAATGATAGTATTGTCTAAAACAGAATACTTCAGAAATCAGGAGGTAGACTAAATAGTCTAGGAATCAGATGTCCTAACTTTAGAGTCAAGAGCCAAAAGGTCTACAGATCATAAGAATTATACAGACACTGAATGGGAAGTAGAACAGAGCAACTGGAAAAATATCGTAAAGGGTAAGAAAATTCAGGACACCAAAAACATTATTTTTATGCAGAGACTAATGCCCAGAGAGACATATACAGAGAATCTATGCACTGTATTGATAAAATATACCAAAGGCAATATGATATTAGAAAAACATGAGAATATCTATTGCTGGACATTATGTTCAAATATAATAGCCTCTGGCTCAGAAAGCTTCAAATTCCTAATTTCCTGAAGTTGTGTAGTAGAATAGGATTACTATTATCAGTTCTCTTTCTTTTACACAAGCATCTCTTCCTAGTCACTCTCGGAAAAATATGTTAAGTTGGTTAGTCTTATGATCATATCTATCCAGTACCTTAAATATTCACAGTAAATGGATTTTTACCTTAAACTGGTGTGAATTTCTGCTTACTTCGGTAGTCATGAACTTGAGTAGTACAAGCTGGACTATATAAGTCTCTTTTTCCTAGAAAAGAAACTCAAAATGGGATTATCCTGAACCAATGAGAAAAGTGATTTAAGGCTCTTCTTTTACCTTTTATTTTCTTAAAATTAAATAAATAAATAAATAGCTGGTATCTCTAAATTTTGAGTCTTCATGACAGTAGAGGCGATTTTGATAGGCAGGGCAATCATTGAAAATAGCATGTAGAACAATACAGGATATTTAGACTGCAGAATAGATTATGATATGTAATGGACAGCAACATTTATATTGCATTCACACTGAGATGTCAAACTTCAAATGGAGATGGGGACAGATTTCATAATCTGGACTATTGGAACAAAATCAGAAAACTATCTAGAGAGATTCCTTAAAATGAATTAGATGCATTATTTTCTGTAAAATCATGTACTATGCATACAATTGAGCACAATCATAATTTTAAGTGAATTTATTCCATACATTTTCATATTGCAAGCAAAAAAAAACCCAAAAAGGACAAAAAGAAAAAATACCAAAGGATATTTTCTTTCAACCATATGTGTGATCTTGGTGGATTTAGTTATTTAACTTGATAGCAACCGTGTAAGATATAGCAAATATTAATAACAATGAGAAGGCTTTCACTAAGTTGTTATGATCTGTTACTGCATTAACATCATGAACAACAGTAATCTGAGAAGTATCTCACCTTCTTGCAGAATATAGATGCTCATTCTCAAGAGAATACTTTGCTGACTTAACTTTCAGATAGTCTTAAGTAAATCTGCCCTTAAGAATTGAAGACTGTAGGTGTCTAACCTCTCTTCTCAAAATCTGTGTTAGATGATTAAATGGCTCAGTGAAGAGTCTAAATAAATCTTCGAAAGTTGTGCTTTTGAAAGGGTCACATAATCACCTTTTTACAGAGAATATCTGTAGAAAATGCTTGGACTTATCCAAATACGAGTACTATGACTAACCTATCGGAGGAAGACTAGGCACTAAAATATTTACAGAAAAAAAGATATTTTTGTATCAATTGTTCTTAAATGACTACATAAAAGATATGTATAAAGCATAAGTAATCTGTGTTCATCCATTTACAAATAAAAGCTTTATATTCCACCCTATGTTATTACCAATAGCATCAGGAGATTTGGACATTTTTTAAGGACTAAAGGCATGGAATGTACTATGCATGTTTATACAGCTCTCCTGATGCATCCACAACATGCAGAAATATCCATGTATCATATTCCTAATTCTAGAGGTACAATTCATGAGCACATCTTTCCATGGGAAAAAGAAATTTATCTGAGGTTTGACTCACTTATGGAGAGTAATATGTTCCTATGTGCTCTGTTGGACTGTGAAGTTTGAGTTGTATTTGCAGGATCCTGTGGAAGGAAGCTTGTGGATAAGAAGGAACAGTGTCTGATATCTTCCTTGGGGAATCACCATTAGGGCTCAAAAGCAACATCAGGCACTTAAAACAGGTGTATTTGGTAGTTAATATTCTTCCATAAAAAAATAATGTTCCCAATGAAGACCATACCCACACATACTTTTTGGAAATGGGGAATGTCTATATCATTTCTAGAGCACAAACTTCTTAAGATAATTTGCTATAGAAACCATCAATTTAATGAAAGAAATATTAAGAATTATCTCTTTGTATTGGAGGGGAAGCTGTTCTGAAACAAGATTAAGTTATAGATATCAAACCAACATAGCCAAATTAAATTGGATAAGAGGCTTTGTCTGGGATTTTTATCTTTCAAACAGAAATATCTTCATTTTAAAACCAACAATACCATTTTGCATTTATTATATCTATATATTTTTAAATGACTAAATACTAAGGATAGTCTATTTCTACATGAAAAGAAATTGATATGAAGGAGATTCAGAAAGTGAGACCTTTTAAAGAAGAGTTACCGTGCATCTGGTATTTGCATTTCCTATTAACCTTCACTTACACAAACAGAAAAGCCTGCTTCAAAATGGTGAAAGATTCACTCAGTTCAATTTGCCTTTTTATAAAATTTAATTTAAACAAAAACCTGCAAGCGAGCAGAAGCTGAACTAAAGTCTATTGCTGATTGGTTTAATGTGGGGGACCTGAAATTGATGTTGACATTTTTCCAGCCTGGAGCAATCACTACATCGCATCTCTTAATTGGCTACCCAAGCCTTTTTCCTCTCTCTCACACAGCAGCAAGCTCACACTTGCAGCTGCATTAACCTCTTATTGTAAACACTTATATGGACGAAGCAATAAAAAGGACTCCCTGCTCTGCAGAAATGCAGTTAGTCTTTTAGATTGCCATAAGACTTTGCAGCAAATCTTGGTAACTTTCTACATTGTGTGAGACTGTGAAGTATCCTCTTAGTATATCAGCTCAAAAAATGTATTAGGCATTACTGTACAGTCACAGTAGCATATACTGGATTGAGCCACTTTTTTATTAATAGTGACAACCATAACAACAATAAAAAGGATGCAGAATCAAATTCAGTTATCATCAGTTTATTGGAGGTTTGCAATCACACTGCTTTTTCCGCTGAAAGGTTTGCATTTATAATATTTCATAAATATGATCTGATTCTTTTGTTAGTTTCACATAGTCTCTGTTAGAACCTACATATGTTTATGTAGACTGCCTTTCTCTGAAGACAGTTTCTACAGTCACTGTGAGTTGAGATTTAGAGCTGCAATTCATATTTTTAGTAGTTTTTTTCCCGTAATCTTGTAAATAAATCCATTCCTGTCTACAAATTCAAAAAAAAAAAAAAACACAGTTACCTACTGTAGAGACTGTCAGTAGAGTCATTAACAATGTATAGAAATTATGTACTCAGGTTACACATTTGGGAACTGCTCCTAGGTAGAAATTTAACTTGAGAATTTTTCCTCTGATTGCCTCTCAATATAGTTATGTGCTTCTCTTCCAACAGCAACAGAATTCAATATAATAAAACAAAGAAAACACTAATTCCCTTCAATACAAGCCCCTCTTTCTGAAAATGAAAATCGAGATAGCTTACTGAAATACATAGAAACCTAACTGTATCATTGCTTGTGGAAATATCCACTCACACTGGGAAATTCATCTGGAGAAAGATTTTAAGTTTGACCAAAAACTGTGGTTTTCTTTTTTGCAAAAGCACATAGATGATTTTTCAAAATTATTACTTTCTGAATTTTGATTGGAAAACTTTAGAAAACTATACCAGGAAACAGAGTTCTAGTAAATTTTACCTTGTTGGCGTAAACAGTTCATTTTTGTCATAAAATGTGAGGTTTAGTGCTTCAAAATCCACTTATTTAATAAAATAAGAAGTCAACTTATTGCCTTAAGACTTCAAGAATCAAACTATAATTTTTTCTTTATTTCTGAATTGTTTTAACTTTCCTTGACAGCACTTTCCGTTCAGAGCTCTCCAGAAATGTATGAAGTTCTCCAATCTCTTACAGTCAAAATGAGGGATTTTTTAGTAGTTTACCAAAAAGGATGCATTATCGCATAAGTATGAGGAAAGTCCAAGCACTTCTATAATTGTTCAGCAGTTCCCTGATCTTAGTTATCTCTTCTCCATTTGGTTCACTTCGTCTAACCCTGTTTCACATTTCTGAGAGTTTTATGGCCACAGAATCACTCAGCTGAGAGAAAGGCAATCAACGGGAAAAACGTGGTGATTTTGATAAGTAAGGTGAGGATGCTAGTGACCATAATCATAGAATCATAGAACCATAGAATGCCTAAGGTTGGAAGGGACCTCTAGAGGTCATCTAGTCCAACCCCCCTGC
>JAUBNY010001187.1:492685-515105 GCA_032275445.1 Crypturellus soui
TCTAGTTTAAAGCCCTCCTAACCAGGTTGGCCAGCCTTTTGGCAAGGAGACGTGTGCCTCTCTTGCTCAGTTGTGACTCGTCAGTCCCGACTAGTTGGTGCTCATAAAACAGAGTCCCATGGTCGTAGAAACAAAAACCCTGTTGCCAAGAATAAAAATAAAACAGGTTTCGTCTGTTTTGTTTTTCCTTTCTTTTTTTTATGATCAAAAGCTTTGTGCCTCGCCTTAGCAAAGTGAGGCAGGCCATGCAGGACATTCAAAGCACCTGTGCTTAGCTGGGAGTAGGCAATTCATTGTTTGATAACTGTAGGGCCTGCCACTTAGACTGGCACAAGGTAAAGTGTAAAAAAGATCAGGGCAAGGAGTGCAGAGAAGAAGAGGTAGAGAGGTTGTCTCAGCAATTACATGTGATTAGATCAACACATCTCTGTGGCAAATCACTGTAGGCTGATAAGTCCTACTTGGAAAATTAGTGTCCCTCCAAGGTTAATTAAAGAGAGGTAGACTTCTATAGAGCGATTCAGATCTTAAGCAATCACCTCCAAATGTGCCTGTCTCCTTCTTTATAGAGCAAGACTACCACATGAAGCTCTTCAATGTAATGCCTAAGGATGGGTAGAAGGGAACAAGATCTTCCCTATAAGTTCATCATGTAACTTTCTAAAAGTTTTACTACTTACATTCTTTCTTTCCTGCCACATTTCTTTAATGAGCTGAAAAAAGTGTTGGTTTGACACAGATTTACTGCTAAATGAACATAATTCTCCCTGTGTGGAGAGAAAAAAAAAATAAGAAAAAGTCTAGTGTTCCATCAAAATTGCTAGTAAAGCCAAAATAATACTCATTTATATAGGAAATCTCACATTCACTAGAATGTTAGAATCTCTTCCCTTTAGCAAACAGTACAATCTAAATAAAGGGCTTAAAGATCAAGATTTAATGATTGCACCTTGTTCACCAATTAAAAGAGAATTGTAAAAGAGATACTCTGACATATGTCAAAATTAAACATGCATTTTGCAGTAGAACTTTTGCTCTTGATTCTTTCTTATAATGATTCTGATCAAAGCAAAAGTAGAAGTGAAAATTGTCTTTAAATAGAGGTGCCTAACCTTTAGCACAGACAACCTGCAACTTCTTAAATCAAAATCAAATCTTTATGCAACTAGAAAATTAATTATAGTACTATGTTTTTATGGATATAAAACCTAGTTGCAATGCTGTGTTGCATAATAATGCTGTGTTGCATAATAAAGCCATCTTAAGACTTTAACTTATACACAAGCATCTTTTTCATCACAAATGTTTTATTCCTGTGGAGATAAGTGTGTTGACAACCATATTCTGCTTTGAAAGCTTTCAAACAGAGCCACTAGCATACAACTTTAATAGCTCTGAGATAGTTTCACAGTCACCCCAGATGATAGCAGAAAGTAAACACATAGCACTGAAATTACATATGTATTTATGCATTCATGTTGGAATGTAATTGTATTCTTATACTTATGCACACAACATTTATTTGTTACTGTTTGTTACCCTATTTGTAAGCTCTGCTTCAAAAAGAGAGTGGTTATATTTAATCATCTCTTTGATTCCATTTCCTCCTCCCTGTCTCACCTGGCGATTTTTATTCTAATATCACAGCCCACTGAGACCTGCAGGCTTCTGTCAACACTTGATAGGAAGATAATCAAGACAGGAGACAATCTTGCAAACTGGACTTTGGAAGTGCAACATAAGGAGGTGAAATATTGTGAGGTGAAACTGCCAAATACAGCAGCTATGTGGATTTTCGTCAGAAACAGCATGACTCTGAAAGTCAGAGTGAGGGCAGACCAAACTGTTCTTTGCCTTGCACATCACAGTTATTAGCTCATATGAATTCATTTAAGACAATTCAGGGGACTGATTCCCTCCCCAGTCCCAAAAGCACACTCAATTGATATGATATCATCAAAGCCAAGAACTTTGGAGCATTCAGAAGAGTTTGAAAAAGAATGATCAGACTTGTTAGCGTAAGTATTAAGCAAAGTAGAAGTCTAGGAAAACATATAGAAGACACTGCTTTAGGGCATAAGGAGATCACTAGTTACAGCCATGTAAAAAAAAATATTGCGTGCCTTAAGGGTAATATTTCCTGCGGTCCACCTCCTGCAGAGTTTTGTGAACATAGCTTTGAAACTGGAAGTCACTGCTGACCTTTATGATTTATATCTACTGCTGAGCTTATTCTATAGATGTGCCTGTAAACTTATTTTTTGAGAAAGTAAGAAAATAAAGGTCTAAGATTTTCAACTTAACAAGTGCAAACCACAGATCTTTCTCCTCTTTTCAATTACTTTGTCTCTCAATCTCTCATATTTCCCAGTGAATATGTGCTTAGTCCTGCTGTTTCTTGTGCAACCCAGGAAATATTTCCCATCCAGCAAGCAAAAATCAGTTTCCTGAGAAAAAATTGTTTTATGTAAAAACTCTTTGAAAGTCACATACGTTACAAATATTCTAATGTAAGTTTTAGCAGGTTTCCTGTGTGTAAGTTTTATGCTCCTCTGCATGTTGTAGTAAGATATATCAAAAGCTAGAGAAAATTTTTGATATTGATGTATGTAACATACGAATGCTGGATATAAACTGAGAATTAATGCCATGAAGCATATCATCTTGAACTCTGTCTTAGGCTTTGTAAGTTACCAGATTCATCAACTCCTTCTAGTTACTGAACAATCCCTCTTAAATGTCTTTTTAAAAAAAACAGTTAATTCACGCAAAATTGTTATTTTGAGTAACTTTCAAATTACTGTATAACTTTTCAGTTACAGGCCTTCATAATCTTTAGATCAAACTTCAGCTGCAAGATTCAGAACTTATCTCTATCTCCTCGCCATAACAACTAAGTCCAAGTACAATAGTAAATATCTTTCACCCAGGAGTATATTAAAAATCACAATTTTCAAGGCCTGATTTTCTTCTTTAAATCTTTATTTAGTGGTAACAGTAAAAAGAATTCTAATAGAGACTCAGACAAAAATATTTTTTCTTTCTTTTGAGTGTTTTGAGAGAAAGAAATAATCATATATCTTTCATTTTATGTTACCTGTAGAACAAAAGAAATAATAGAAATTTTAATTCATAGGGGTTATTCACAGTATAGATCATATAAGATTAAAAATGCAAAACAGTCTAATGGAATAATCCAAGACTCATGAAAAATTAACTTTTTTTTCTTTAATTTTTGATATCTTAGGCACAGTTTAACCTCTGTATCATGCTTTTCCTATTTAAACATGGGGATAGTATTTTTTATAGAATCATTATACTTTCATAGTTGAAATGGAGACCTAAGTATTAACTGTGGTTAGATATAGCCTTCCCATAAGCATCCAACCTCAGAATGATCCAGTCTTCTGCAAGATACACCACATATGACTCAGGAGCAGTAGTACAAGTGCTACAAGCCAGTCTTAACTTCCAGTGCCCATTTTGTCCATATATATGTTGATACGTGTTCTGCATAATCATAAATACACCCCAAAAATGGGTGTATTTATGCTGGGTGTATCATAAATACACCCAGCTAAATGCAGCTGCTGGTGGAAATGAATGTGGATAGTATCTCTAAAGCAAACTACTTGCCAGTTAAAAGCCAGTTTATGTATGTGCACAGCAACACAAAGCACAGAGTATTCAGGGAAGCAAGTGAAGAATACACTACCTGACTTCAAACTGCCATTAATATTCATAACTGAATATAACAATGCCTGCAACTAAACTTTAATCAACACCACATACCTCTTTAGTGGTAAATGACCCTGTGTAGAAAAAAGTAAACCATCCCCTGAATTGAAAACAAAGCTTCCTTTTATCTTGTTCATTTTCAGAGCCACTAATGATCACTAAAACCTAGGCAACTAATGGTGTGAAACAATTTAAGTGCTAATCAGACATCAGTAAGAGGAAAAGCTCACTGACAAGCTGCAGTGGTGATGTCTAATCTGTGTTCATTTATGATCAGATTCTACCATGGCATTCTGATATTGTCACTGAAACATAAAAGTCTCTTGCATGCAACATTAAAACATCATTTACATTGTTTTGAGGGCTTTGGGCTGAATCAAATATGGGGGTAGAGAAGGAAAGAAAAAACCATAGAAACATAAAAATCTGTGCAAGTATAAGGAGAAGTTAGGAGCTAGAAAGTATCTCTGTAGATTTTAAAATAGGGCTAAGAAAGGTATTTAACTGGAATGTAGATTTACATCTGGATAATGTCAACCTGAGTTGCGGATGTCAGATTTCCAAACACTGATTAATCACCGTAATATATTTCTTGGAAATGTATCTGTTTGACAAAATTCTGAACAAATCTTGCTTACAGGGTATGTAACAGATACCTGTGAAATTCCAGCTAACTTGCCTACTGGACTTAGTGGGAAGCTTGCACTCCTTACAGCTCACAGAGGCAGTGGGCACACCAAACAGTCGTGTAGTGATTCCATCTCAGTATAGACTATAGTGAGCAGAATAGCTTTCAAAGTCTGAATAGTATGTTAGAAATCTTTGCAAATCCAAATGGAAAAAAAATAAAATTAAAAAATACAATGGAAATATTCCTGTCAAAGAAACAATTATGGAACATTTAAATATTCCTACTTTTTCATGTCAGATCACAAAAAAATATATAAAAGTACCAGAAATTTCTACAGAATTTCAAGGGATTTTTTTTTCCTTTTTTTTCAGATCTGCATTAGAAGCTTTGTAATTTACAATGAAAATGGAATCTGCAGTCATTTAAACATTACTATATCTGTACCTTTTACCTGAAATGACAGATTCTCCATCATAACGAAACAAAACAAAAAAAAAGTTAAAAAAGCTACTGTTCATTAACATTTTATATGCTGATGATCATAGATAAAGATTAAGGCTGTTCTACGTAAGGGGAAAAAGCTATTATGGCAGCTAAGTCTCAGGAAAGAATCTAAAGTCTTCACTGACAGTTCTCTGAAGTCACCTCCCAAATAAATAATAGCAGCCTAGGAACTAGCAAAGGACAGGCACTAACGGAAAGGAAATTGAAACAAGGCAAAGGCTTTTATAAAATTTGATTCACCAACATCTGTACTGGTTCGTGTTGTGTATGGGTCTAGTCTTCACATTTTGAGAAAGATATTGTAGACATGAATGACAGAGAAATAAATAAATAAATAAATAAAATGAGTAAGGGGAGAGATAAATTGCCTTAAAAGACATAAATAAAAAGTCTGGGACTTCTTACTGAGAGAGAAAAAGGCTGAGGGAGAGTATGCCAGGCTTATAGAAACACAAAGGCACTGGATAAGGCTAATGCAGAACTGTTATTCACCAATTATCACAGCATTAGAGGTAGGGAACTTTCATTGAAACTGGTAGGAGATCTATTTAAAATAGTTTTTTTTTTTTTGTTAAAAAAGGTAAATTTTTAGCATGGTGTGTAGGAAATTAGAATTTGCTACTACAGGAGGCAGACTGGAGGCAGACAGGACCAAATTCATGAACAACTGATCTGTAAACATATAGTAAGGCAAGTAGGTAGGAATATATTATCTAATATGCCTAGTCTAATGCTTGTAGGTATAGAGTAATTGGAAAAGTTGACAAAAAAGTATATACTTTCCTTAAAAACCTTTTTCTGTTGGCATTGCTGCAGAAAAACTTCTGGCCTAGATGGACCACCCATCCTATCTCACAAGACACTACAGTTCTTATCATGAAAGTCACACTACAAATGAAACACGGGGAAATCCTTCCTTAAACTGAGGAGATGGAACGGTATCTCTGTACAACTCTTTATGTGATCCCCAGGACTCTAGTACTTAGAGGATAATTTCCAGTTTCTCATAATATCCCAGATATTTCTTCTATGCTTTGTGGTAAATGTGGCACTGATGAAGGATTCCAACAGAGAGCCTTTGAAAAGCAAGCATTATATCTAATTTACAGAGGCACCTTCTGAATGGTGACCCTTTTGTTTTGTTTTGGCAGGCAGAACCGAGGACTTGGTCAGGCCCTGGATGACTAAAGTAGGATATGCCTGGACATACGGGGAAAGCAAAGAAATTGACTGCTAGGATAGCAGAAAAGAAAGCGGCACCCATCCGTTCCTCATTGATACATCTAAGGTAAAGCATGATCTTTGGCTACACAGCAGTATAAGTTTCTCATGATCAGTGGCTGTGTTACCGCTAGCTGCTCGAAAGTGTAAACCATAAGCCAATGGTGACTAACAAAAAGAGAAGCATTTATAATAATACTTATTACAAATCATTTTCAATACATCTTTCAATATATAATAAGTTTGAAGCTCAAATTCAATAGACTCTAAATCTAGCAGATAAATTTTCTGTTCAGATAATAAATTTATTATTTCTGCTACTGTACCTGATATGGAAATGCCTACTTTTAATAGGTGTTATCCCTTCAACTTTTTAAAGTGGAAAAACACATGACGCATGATATGAAGACTGGACACTCCATCCTTTCCTAGGATAAAATTTCTTACGCATGCAAAAACTTTCCAGAAACAAGGAAAAAATATATAGCATCAAATCAATTATTTCACAACTTTCATCATGCATTTTGTCATATTTTATTTCTTTAATAAATCATACGATTTTCTGAAGTGTTAATATTTGTTTATAAGTAAAGCAGATAAATTGTCTTCTGATAAATTTCTTTTGCCATGGCCATTTGCCATGCTAGGTCTGGTAATTAAGATGTAATGCATATAAACTCTTTCTGAAAGCTTTTTCATTTCACAGAATCACAGAATCGTTAAGGTTGGAAAGGACCTCTAGAGATCATTTAGTTTAACCCCCCTTGCACACGCAGGGTCAACTAGAGCACGTGGCACAGGGCTGCTTCCAAGCACATTTTGAAGATTTCCAGAGAAGGAGATTCCACAACCTCTCTTGGCAACCTGTTCCAGTGCTCTGCCACCCTCATTGTCAAGAAATTTTTCCTTAAGTTCCTGTGGAACTTTTGATGTTTCAGTTTGTGGCCATTACTTCTCGTTCTGTGTGTGGCCACCACTTAAAGGAGGCCAGCCCCATCCTCCTCACTCTCTCCCTTAAGGTATTTATAGAAGCTGATTAGATCCCCTCTCAGCCTTCTCTTCTCCAGGCTGAACAGGCCCAGCTCTCTCAGACTTTCCTCATAGGGCAGATGTTCCAGGCCCCTGATCACCCTTGTAGTCCTGCGCTGGACTTTCTCTGGTAGCTCCACACCCCTCTTGTACCAGGGATACCTCTGATACCTCTGGGGTATCAGATACTCCTCCCAGCTTCGTATCATAAACAAACTTGCTGAGGGAGCACTCCATCCCTTCATCCATGTCTTTGATGAATAAATTGAACCAGATGGGACCGAGGACTCTCCCCTGGGGAACACTACTAACTCCAAGCTTCCAGCTAGACTCTACTTTGCTGCTCACCACCCTCTAGGCTCTGCCATCCAGCCAGTTCTTAATCCACCTCAGTGTCCACTCATCTAACACACGCTTCTGGAGCTTGCCCAGAAGCTGTGGGAATTTATGAGGGACAGTGTGAAAAGCTTTGCTGAAGTCCAGATAGATGACATCCACTGTTCTCCCCTCATCTGTCCAGCCAGTCATTCCATCATAGAGGGCTATCAGGTTGGTCAAGCATGATTTTCCCTTGGTGAATCCATGCTGACTACTCTTGAGCACCTTCTTGTCCTCCATATGTTTGGAGACAACAGCCAGGATGAACTGTTCTATCACTTTTCCTGAGATGGAGGTGAGGCTGACTGGCCTGTAGTTGCCTGGGTCCTCCTTCTTGCCATTTTTGAAGACTGGCATGACATTGACTTTCTTTCAGTCTTCTGGCACCTCCCCCATTCCTCCAGGACTTTTCGAAGATGATGGAGAGTGGCAACAAAATAAAACCCGCCAGCTCCTGCAGCACTCTTGGGTGTATCCCATCAGGGCCCATCAATTTGTGGGTGTCAAGTCTCCCTAAGTGCTGTCTGACCCAATCTTCCTCTACCCAGGGCAAGTCTACCTCTCTCAAGGCATCTTCTTGTATCTCTAGGATCTGGAATTCCAGAGGACTGCCCTTGGAATTGAACTAAAGCAAGGAAGGCATTCAATAGCTCTGCTTTTTCTGTTTATTGAATACTTTTTGACAAATTATTTATCAACTAACACTGCTAACACTGTGTGTGTGCAGAAGGTTAAGACTCTCAATACAAATTTTTAGCACAGTGTAAGCCACTGAAAATCTCATATTTATATTTTCTGATAAACTTGCAAATGCTGACGAAGTAGATGTAGTGTGAATGCTTCATGATAGCCAGAAATCATCTTAAGTTTCTTTTCAATGTCTATGTATACAGATAAAATGTTTATTTTTATTGAGAGATAATGCTTTACCATTTCCAAATATTCAACAGTTTTCTCTGATTGTGAGTGTCATTATTCAACATACAAAAATATCATGCAGACTTTATCACGCCTACTCTTACTATACAACCTTCAATTCCAATCAATGAGTTATACATAATATGTTCTCTTGGATTAGATGATATATGATCTGGGCAATTACCAAAAAGGATACTCATCTTTTCAATTCCCCTGTGGGAATGGTGAAAACTGAGCAATGTTTCCATGAATTAACATTAGGCCTGATAACTACAAAGACATAATGTTAAAGTAGAAACTATTAGATTTTAATACACTTTCATGTACTTTCATGTATTTCCACATATTCCTAATGAAATTTCATTATGATCTTGGAAAGTTAGTAGGCAGTTCACCTTTTACTAAAAAGAAGTGAGGGACTATCAAAATATTTTGATATTTTAATGTTTTTGGGCATAAGTGGCTATAGACCTGTAGCAAATATAAAAAAAACTTGAAAGTCTCCTCATAAAGTTGAATTTTCCTGAGAAAATCCTATATTCGATATCATTTTTTGTTTTCCATAACTGTATGGGATAAAAAAATTGTCTTCAAGAAAAAAAAAAGAAAAACAAATGTGGAAATAGGGTAATCTTATCTAGAGGTTTTTTTAGATAATATATCAGTATTCTTGAAAAACTGGTTGTGAAACAATTTGAATAAAGTCTCTAAAATAGATAAAGTTTTATGAAGTTTTTTACATGTATTACACATATGTGAGCATATGTGACATATTTTTTAGTCTTTTGAGGTCATATACACATTACAACTTCCAGAAAGGCAATTGTGGAAAATTAAACATTCTGTAAAAGACACCTTCACATTTAATCAATCATAAAATAGTGTGAGGAATAAGTATTACTCATTTATTTCTAGTTTCTTGTCTCATGCTAGGCACATGCTGAATGCCACAAAATGTCTGAAGAACAAACCTGTGAGGGTATCTTTTTTCTGTTTGGAGAAGTCTTCAGCTTTTCTCAGTCTTAATCTTAAATGAATGATGTCTCTCTTTTCAGTTGAGGTATTTGCCATACAGTCATCTTCACTGCTCAGGGTCTATCAACAGCTCTTTGGGGCTTGGGGATCCTTATATAATATAAATTTTCAGATTCAGCCTATCTTTATTTATTCAAGATATTCTAGAAAAAGTAGGCTTGGCACTACAATTCAAATTCCTCTCATATATTCATGTACAATGACCGAACTTGCAGTGTGAGTGAAATTGCAAGAAAACATCCTAGTACCCATGTATGGAAAACATTTGCTATTTTAAACAGCTTTTACCTGGTATGTATTTTGTTCTTTATGTAACATTTCATTACCCGGCTACCAAGCACTAAAAGCAAGGCCTGGAGCATTAAATGCTTCATAGAGCCAAGTCCAAAATTCAGTATCATATTAGTGATATTCACCTTAGGTACAAAAATCAGGATAAATCAATGCTAGAACTACCTAGTTACTATGCCCTTCAATACAAATCTTTTCTTGAAATTGTTCTCAATCCTCTTCACAAATTCTCTCTGTACCAAAATAACAACTTCTAGGAGACCTTCAGCATGAAAGACCACTATTATATCAGCTTACCTAGGTACACATACAGAAAAAAAAAAGAAAAAAAAAAGGGCTTTGAAGTATCACAAAAGGTCTGGAGTCCATCTACTATTTTCGATAGGTCTTTTTTTCCTATCTTGTTTTTTCTACATTTCAAGCAATAACCAGAATAAACATAATGAATAGCTGTATAGAAGAATAATTAAAGTCATTAAAAAGTTGAAAAATTTTGGGTAATATTATCCAGAAAGTGAAATTATGGACTAGACGTGAAAATTGATCTTACAGCATTTTTATGTTTTATTTATAAGCTATGGATGGACTTCCAAATAACTTTCCAGTCATATTGATTACAGAAAATCTGGACAGTATCAATCAGAATGATCTTCTGCCTGGCAGAGCACCATATACCGTTGTGGCCCATATTAAGAACACCTCCTGCTGCCCTCTGACCAGTGAGACCTATATCAGTTTACATTATAAGACCTAGGTGTCTACTGTACACTAGCTGAATTTTTTAACAAGTCAGTGTGGGAGAGTTTCTTGAGGGTCTCTCCAAAACAGAGAAAGTATCTACTGAAAAGTGAACATTTTTCAGAATAATACAGTAGTCCTACATATTTTCTATATCCAGTCCCAGTCTTCTTGCAATTTTGAGTGTGTATCAAGGATTGCAGTATGCAGGGATCTATGCCAAAACTTGACATGCTATCTGATAGGAAACATGCTGTCAGACAGACTCCTGAAAGAAAAATCTATCAGTGCTTACTGAGCACAATCACATTGCTTCTACCATTAGGAAATCCAAAGAAATCAGATTTTGAGAAGCTGGGAGAATATACTGCTGGATCTATTGCTGTGTATCAGTCCTCTCACATAAATTTCCTAGACATCATTACTTCATGTTGGAAGTCAAAGGATTATGGCCTGGATGGATCTTTGGTGTGATTCAGCAAAGTCATTCCCACAAGAAGGAGGCAGCTGTGAAGCTCAACATTAGTTTGTAATGATCCTGTAATACTGAATGTCCTAGGGGCAGCCGGAAAGAAGCTAGTGAAAAATGGAACAAGTCACAGTGTGAGGCACTTCAGTACTGTCTTTACCAAATACTGGATTATCTTTTAAAGGCCTGAAAAATACAAAGTCTTTGAAAAAAAATCACTACTAAAATTGAAGTCCTCTTGTAAGCCGTTCTAGAAAAGCATTTTATCTGTAACTGACTTTATGTAACTTGCTGTGCCTGAAGAAACACTGAACAGGATATAACAGGTACAAATGGAGCAATACAATGTGCTTTCAGCCCTATTATTTTGGATAAATAGAAACCCCTACGTACATGATACATTTCAGTTTGCCAGCACATCACGGTGACCTGTTTGTGATGTGTTTCTTTTACAACCACTATGCAATCAATTTTGTCAGGTCACTGAAAATATATATAACTACAAAAGTTTCTACTACTTTTTTTTTTTTTAAAGAAGTAAGTTTTATATATTCTAACAAATTAATTCACTCATCTATAGTATTCATTTTACTATATAAACTTACATATAAATATATACACTATATATACTAATATACTATATTATATCATGGCAGCACCCAGGCTTCATCTAAAGGTTACTTCCTCTTTCAAAGAGAAATTCTGTCTTTTAACCATTTTTTTTTCCGCTTGGGGGACTGCAGAGGGCTCTGGAATGTAACCCAAATCTCTCTGCATTAGCAAACAGCTGAGAAGCCCTTTAAGTCAACCTGCACTGGGCATTTATAACAGGAGATCTCTCTACTGCCCTTCTGTCTGTAGTGTAATCATACCCCAGTGTTGGGGTACTGAATCTGTTTGGAATCTGAATATTTTCTCAAGGACTTTGAAGTGCCATGGATTAACAGCAAATACCTTTTCTTTCTTACTAGATTGAAATAAAAGAGTTCACAATAAAAATAGGGGCTAGGCACAGTCTCCAAAATTTCCACTGAGGATTGTATAATTGGCCATTACTGTAGTGCTCTACCACTTGCAGTTCAAGAAATGCATGTCTGTATCTTATTTCATTTTTA
This sequence comes from Crypturellus soui, assembly GCA_032275445.1. Classification (NCBI taxonomy): domain Eukaryota; kingdom Metazoa; phylum Chordata; class Aves; order Tinamiformes; family Tinamidae; genus Crypturellus; species Crypturellus soui. Next base: position 504,753 of record JAUBNY010001187.1, read on the forward strand.
GCGGCTACAGTACACCTACTAGGTAGAAGGAGGGAAACTATCCGTTCTGTTAGTTCCTTAATGACAGGTCCAGAAAACAAACAACCAAACATATTAAATTGGAAAAACATACAAAAAATTAAACGGGCAAAACAAAACAAACAAATAAGCAAAGAGCAGAATGGCAAAATAACATAAAATATTTCATTCCACCTATATTTTCCATGGGAAGAACACAACATACCTTAAATAACTGAGAATAACATTAAGACAAATGTCTCATAGTTATTCAAGCAAATAAACATACGTATTATGAAATGAATAAAGAAAATGCAATTCACATAACAAGATACAAAAATGTTTGTGAATAGGTACAAAGACAAGTCAAAGCTATAAAAATAATCTAATATTTAGACAGAGACTTCTGTAGCAGTTTGTCCATGTATCAGATCCTGAATGCAATTTCCTGGGTGTTCTTTTTTATTCATCCTAAAAAGACTACGGTGAATGGATGCCAAACTGAACAAAATTTACTTACACACGTGAAGGATGCCTTTAAAAGCAACACATTCTTCTCATAGGGTAAACATGATAATTTCTGCCTAGCTCCAAAAACTTTTCCACGTAGAATGTAAAAAAAAAGAAAAAAAAAAAAAGAAAGCAGTGAGATTCTATTAGTTCTTCCACTGAGCTCTCATGTCTCAGTCTCTTTTAAGTGGCTATAGCTGCAGGACTCTATTGATTTATAAATGGTAAGTACAGATGTACTTCAATCATAGCATGACTAGTATTACAAAGTCAAATATGCGTGTATTTGACCACACTTTTACGACCTACCAAAATGTTCCATATTTTCCTACAGAAGTATTAGCAACTCTTAAGCCAAATTTTGTGATTTCTGACTACAGAAATACCAAAGGAATAAAAAAAATCATCTACAATAAGACCTCAAAATCACAAGTTAGCTTGAAATATAAGTAGGAACATGGAGCTAGTATGTGATTCATCTGAACTCGAAGACCCTTCTAACAGTCTACTTCACAAAAATATATAAATGTGACTGAAGGGTGTTATCTTTAGTTACTGAACTTTGAACTAATTATAAACAGTTAAAATAATACACTGATGAAAAGAAATATAGTAAAGTGATATGTCAAGAAGTAGAATTTATTTTTTCATGGATGAATTTATGAATGATGATGCCCAGACAAAAACTAGATTTAGCACTTAACACTTGCTCAAAGAATTTATTTTTTTAAGGTACAGGAATCTTTCATTTTTACATCTATATTCTTTAAATATAAATCTGAAATGAAAAATTATTTGCAGACACAGACCCTGTGCAGATCCCCTGGATTCACTTTCTCTAAGATTAATGAATTGGCAGATTATCCTACAAATATAATTCTATTTTAGGTAAAAAATGCCTGGTGAGTATTTCCATGGGTTAACAAATTTTCATAACAAATTAGGAAGGTGTTAAAATGATACAACACTTGAACCTGACAGCACAGTAATCAGAGCACTTCATTTTAACTTGAATATTATAGGATCTATCTTACTCCCAGCAGTAGGAAAACTCTGTTTTACATGGGACTAACTTCAGATTCTACATTAGATAAGGAAATGAAAAGTAAAAAATCTGAATTATTGGAAGGAAAGATTACTCAAATCTAACAAATGAAGAAAACTTGTAAATACTTACATCTTCATGATTAACATGAAATAGACCTAAACTTCTTTCAAATCTTTCTTTCTGTAGTTTCTACAGAAAGTTGGAAGTATCTACTTCCAATTTCAAAATAGTGTAAAGTCCATTTTATGTCTACAGAAACGTTAACTCTCATGAATTAATCATACAGACTTCCAAAGCAGCAATATATACACACATACAGGTCTCAAAAATTCAAATGAAAAGCCACTTAAAATAAGACTTGTTTGTCTCTTAATCAAATCTAGTGTAGCCTGTTAAGTTTTCATAATTATCTGTGATTTTTATTCATTCTAGAAGATTAAGCCCTTTCAGCAAAACTCAAGGCTAAAGAACCCCAACAGTATTTATAATTATTTAGTTGTTAAAGAAAAAAAAAAGAAATGTTAAATTATTTTCTTTCTCAGGACTAATTAACATGCCCTCTATAGTAGTAAGGAAAATAAAGAAAAGAAAAAGGAAAAAAGAGAATATTTTGTCATGTTTTGCGGAAATGCTATCACTAGCATTTTCCTATTTGCAGATTACTGGTACAAAATAGGATATTCATATCTTTCATGACAAACAGAAAAACACGGAGGGGTATTTCATGACAGGGAGTAAAAAAAAAAACCTTTGGGGATGTAAAACAGCTTTTTTTTTTCTTTTTTTTTGTCAGCAATAACTTTGTTTATCTGGTTCTCAAATACTAGTCTTGTCTTGTGCTTAGTTTATGCATCCAGTACATGAGAGAACTGAAGATTCTTCTCTGCCTGAGGGATTTAAACCTTTTTCATCTAAGCTAGAATTTGTTGTACATAAATGCAATGTGTATTAAAATAAAAAAGCATAATAAAGAAAATTATCCTTGCAAAAAAATTCCCTTAGGCAGTTTAGAGTTATACAGACATTTTTTTCAATTCTTTATCAAAACGCTATATAATATTTTTATGAGATATGAATTTACTTAAAAATAACATGATCACTTTTATAAAAATGATATTTTTGTTACACCCCTTCATTTTGTAATTCTTTGTTTATATTTTACACAACATATTTTAAAGTAGCCTGCATAAACTGTATGATATTTTCATGAGTTTAGTATAACAGAGTCCAAAATATCCTTTTATCTTAAGGAGAGAAAGGATACAAAGTTTCTCTACTACTATTGAAATATTGCTAGTCAAATAAAAGCTGTGTTTATTCCCTGACATTTTTTTTTGAAAGTCAGATACAAGGCATCAAGAAACCTAAAGGATTTTTTTCCCTCAAATGCAAACAAGAATATGTGTGGGGTATCACATTTTCTCATTCCCAGTCAGATGGAAGAATAAATATCACAGGAATAAAATTGCCATGTTTACCCAGTACCTTGAGCTTGAGCAGGTACTTCTCTTTCACAAACAGACGTCTATGTATTGTATGTGCTGAACTCAAACAGATAATCTGGTAAAAAAAAAAAAAAGACAAAAAAAAGAATCTCTGGAAACATAATTATCCTTCTATTTCAAGAGTAACTGTTAAACTTAAGCAAAAATTCTTGCAGAAGTCATTCTTCTATACCTGCTATTGTATGCCTGTACGCCTCTTACTTGGAGTTTGCAATTAATGTGGTAACATTAAAAAAAAGGTTTTCCATTTATTCTGTTAGAACATCAATTAGAAATACTTATCCATTGTAAGGAAGCTCATCCAACACAAATTTGTTCCCACATCCACTTACATATGTAGCTACTGAAATTTGATACACCTAGATAAGAAGATACATTTTGGGAACACTAGAAAATAATTCAGTACATCAACAGCAGTTAGAAAAAAATATTCATGAAATATCTTTAATTTCAGAGCTGGTATCCCTGAACAATTTTATATTTTCACCTTTAAAACTACCAAGGATCTTATTTCTGTAAATTTATTAGGGCTCCTTAGATTCCCCAAGCAATTTTTCATTCCCTTATATTTCTATCTTCAGAATTATTCATTAGGGACGTTTACTTCCTCATATTCAAAAAAAAAAACTACATATCTCCATGGCACATCTTTGATTGCTGAGTTATGTAATATAAATATGTTATCTGATGTTGGACAAAGCTCAAAGCAGCCTAATCCTGACAAATCCCTTAACTACTAGACTACTAGATTTTGTACATTTTTATTTGTATACTTTCTATTTGTCCCAGTTACACTTGTACTGTAGGTTAACAAAGGAAGCCAGGTATTGACTTTGAATCCTCTAAGGATGAATGAGAACTTGCCGTGGGGTTTCCCATTTCTCAGATGTGAATAGGGGTATTAACCTAACCTCTGTCTTTTCTCAGAGAAGTTTTTGAAAAACACTCAGTGAAGTCTGTATGTAAAGAGTGGTGGGAGATCTTGGATATCAAGGAGAAAGGAGCAAATTCCCACAAACCTCAGCCAAATGTACGAGGAAGTCACATTACAGTGCTCAAACTTAGCATTTAGTTAGCCACCTGACTCCCCCTAAAATACCATTTTTGGTGTGTTAGTTTTTCAGATCCCCTTCACCAGACAATTCCTCACTGGTACTGAATAGAGAATGTAGGAAGTTACTTGCGTGTTTCTTCCTGCATCATCTGGATAGAGGCAGGAAGGCAGAGGAAAAATAGAGGCAGATAAAAACTTCCTCCTTATAACTTGACTGGTATGTGTAGATTCTCAATAACCTATATAAACACTGTTTGCTTACCATGGATAGGAATAGAAAGGCTATGCATAAACACACTTGTCAAACTCCTATTCATTTTTCATTACTGATTTAAGACCTGGAGGGGCCACCTTTCTCTTCCTGTTCTCTACACACCCTCCTCTCTGCCACACGCTTCCTTCTTCTTTCAGTGACACAAATTACTGACACAAATAGGGTTCTATCTACCTTCTGGTAAGGAAAATCTAGTTTATTAACAAACAACTTTTCCAGATTAAAAAAAAATGATACACCATTAAAGCCTGTGATCCGCTGGTCTTTCAAATCTAGAAACTGACCTCTAATACATGATTTAGGAGATTAACAGCTTCTCATTGCCACAGACTACAGTTTTGCCTTCAGACCACAAGAAATTCTGATCTGCCAGCTTCTTCTTTACCAAAGAGAGAATATGTAGAAGCTGTTTATACTTCAGTGCCTTGTGTAGCTTTTCTAAAACCTTTACATATAACCTTATCATCATTAAAGTTCCTGACTGTATGCCCAAGAAGTAGAATAGCCCCAAAGTATTTTCAAAGGTTATATTGCACATGCAAAAGAGTTGGCTGGTAACAATTCCATGTTAAAAGAGAATCATGCTATAGTATGATACAGAAGTGTTACCATTCACGTGGACTGACCTACATATCTCATAAATGACTTTTCTACTGCTGAGCAATAAATAATACTGCGTGCTATATCTGGTCTTAAAAAGAAATCAAAAAAAGAAGTTCTGTGTGTGTGCATGTCTATTCATTCTCTCTATACAATCATAAACCATAGGTATTGGTGATACTATCTTGCAATACTGGTAACTCAAAAATGTTATGCATCCTCTGATTTTTCAGAGCTGTGAAAAATAACTTCTACCATGGAAAAAATGTATCTATTCTCCCTTTCCAATTTCTTATTTTTCACTTTGTATTATTATTTGTGCTGTGATGCCTCAAAGGAACTGTAGCAAGGCTCTGACAAGACTCTTCCTACTGGGTTATCCTCCCTACATAATTCAGCAGAGCCCTATGGGAGAAAAGTATATTTGTAGCCCCTGTGAATTAAGGAGCTGAGAGAATTCAGGCATCTAGACAAGAATAAAGAAAAACATTTTTATTTCCCATATCTAAATCTCACTTCTCTTCCTTCAAAAGAAACAAGTACTATACAAAATCCCAACCTCACCATAAGAGATCTTTGCTTCCTCTATAAGGCATAGGAAAATATATTCCCACTTTACTCAGAAGCACATTCATACAAATGAGAGTTTTCCAAATTGTTTCTCCCAAAGTCCTAATAAATTTGCTTCATGAACCACATTAAATAGTCCTTCCTGTATTGTCTTTAACTAAGGTTCTGTAATGCTGATACATGGTTTCGCAGGATAGAATTTTGAATATTGATTATCTTGTTCAAGATGGTAACCACTTCTGCAGATCAGAAACAGTATATATTTTTATACATTCACTGTACTGTTTTTTTCAAATAACTAAAACTCAGAATATTATCTCACAAATACAGCTTACAGCATAGCAGGTCTTTCTATGAAGGGAGCGATATGGTATCGTTCATTCTCCACTGAAATTCTGTCTTTTTCTCCTGGTAATTTTCATTTTATTTCCAACACAATAGAGCAGAATTTCAGACCCAACATTAAATTCATCAGTCTTTCTATCCTTTTTATAGAAAAATCAGTGGGGTTTCTGTGCTCTCTGCTTTCTGAAATATCAGTTATTTTGATATTATTGCAATAAGAATTTTATTCCATCACTCAGTTTCATTTACATTTAACCAGGTGGTTTCTTACTTTTTTAATCATAAAGCCAGTAATTCTAGATTTTAAACTGAGTCACATATTTATAACAGTAGACAAAGTGTCTCTGGAAGAAAAGTCCCTTTTTACTTTGGGTGATGTAGGGACCTGGTGATGTCTAGATCACAAGCTATATGCTGCACAATTGCTTCACATAGATGTAATTCAGTCATTTTTCTTCCAGTCTTTCTTTTCATTATATAGGGTTTATGGCCACTGCTTAGAACAAAACTTGATTATTTTTCTTCGGGATCCATTCCCACGTTTCTTGACCATATGAAAAATGGAAAAGCTTTTCTGTTTGTTTGTTTTGTTTTGTTTCTTCCAAGAAATGTAAAGGAACGTGAATGCATATTACAGGAATGCTATACATTTCCCTGGCCACTCTATTAAGCAGTTTTGCATAACGTCATTGACAACTTCACACTGGTGCTATATTACACTGATTTCTGCATATTAAACTTTAATTTGCAGAGAAACTTTTGATAATATAACACAATATATGTAATATACAACATAAAACTACAAAATACTGTAACAATACACAATATATAACACAATAGAGTTTTCCTGATTTCAAAGGGCAGGGGAATCTCAAATTTGTTTTATGATCATGAATCCTTCATGTGTGGAATCACTACAGCAAAAGAAAAAAAAATAAGCTTTGATCTAAAATATGTTTCTGTTGAAATAGTCAGAGCTCATAATAAATAAAATTTGTGTTAACTTCCTATCAACTATTTGTGTTAACTTCCTGTCAACCAACAGACACCTGATCTGACATAAAACTGAAATGTCATGAGCAAACAATATTTGATCTTGCACGAAGTCTGATATTACAGGGATAATGCATCAGAAATTTCTGAACAAGTTTGAGCTGGCAGACTGAATTTAAATCATTTTGCATCATGCTGCTACACCACCTTTATCCAGAATGAGAAGCTTTAAACAAGATTTACTCTATAATCATGACCTTCTTACTCATGAAGTTAAGCATATATTTATTTTCAAAATCAAATCATTTTACAAATTATTTTCATAAGCATCTATGAATACCTTTCCTGAACAGCAGCTAATAAGGTTATTTTCCTTTCTCTTTGGGAATTAGGGGTCAAAATTACAAGCAATCATCTTAAATGGAGCGAGAATAAGACTAGAAAACTTACTCCTTTCAAAACTGTTGCTTTTCATTACAAATAAAAATCAAACCTTTTTAAAAGGAGAAAAAAAGGAAGAAAGAAAGGAAGCAGTCTGTGGAGAAGTAGTAGTTTCAGATTTATGAACGTGACAATAGAAACTTTTTTTTATTCATTTGCTATTTAATAAAACACTTTCATACAGTTGGTCATTGTTACATCAAACATTCTGCTTTTGAGATTAAAGACATAAGATGCATTGGAAGAAATTCCATTCACTAATTCTTATTTTCTAGTCTAGAAGAAATCTTTTTCAGAATTCTGCAATTCTTAATTAGCCATTCCCTCATCTAAAAACACCCACTGCAGTGCAGAACCTACTGAACTCTCAAAACTTAGTTTAGATGAACTATGATGTCACTGATGACTTTGACCCTGACAGTGGATATATATCAATGCATATATCAATATACCTATCAGTATAAATAAATACGTATCAATATGTAGATTATGTTTTTCCTTTTATATTTATTATATGTATTATTATAGATAAATTATTGCACATAAGACAACATAAGATTTTTTAAAATAGGTTTTTATATTCTAAAAGGTTCAGTGAAGCTAGATAGTTTTTAAGAAGATACAGGCAAATAAATACTTCTAAGAAGCTGTGCAGAAAAGGGAAGGTAATCTTCTAGATTTGTTTAAATATTTAGATATTCCTTATATTTATATATATTCTTTACTTATATCAATAAATATAGGTGAAGCAGTTAGAGATTCTCTCTGAAATAGAACTAAAAATGTGTCCAAATAGTTCTCCAAATAGTGCTAAATCTGCTCAATTGAGCATGGAGCTTTCAAGCAGCATGATTCTTTCTCCAGTGTAATTTTTGACTGTTCTGCCTTGAGGATGCAATCCCACAGTTGCAGTCTGTCTCCTACTTATGGGGAGACACAAGAATGAATTACCAGTACTGCTATTGGAAAACGAATGTATCTTTACTGTTGACATCCTATTTATCCCCTGTTGAGAAATAAAGTATCTGCATATATATCATGTATTGAAATGATGAATTATAACTGTTAAACAAAAGTGTAATATGTGTGTTACGGTCAATGAGTAGACAAATTATTATTATGCTATGCAAGCAATACTTTATAAACCCATTTGTCACACCAGAGAGGTGTCATATGCAATCATCTGATTCACTCTACTTAATGTATGAAATGAAACTTTGATTTTTTTTCAGAGGATATAAAACAGTAACAGCTTGCTTACATTCCAGAACCAGTGACAGATATTTCACGTCCTAGGAAAAAAAAAAAAAAAAAAAAAAAAACTAAACCTCAGTGTCTCTTGTGCAATTATGGTTGCCAACTTAATAGAGCTCTATTCATTTTAAACAAATCCAGAGTAATAGACACTTTGCTGAAGTAAATCAGCAAAGATATGGTCATCTTAAAACAATTACGCCATCTTACAACCTTGCAGGACTTCTGTCTGAGGCAATATAATTTAAACATTATTTAGAGCACCATGTGATATAGTATACAAGACTTCTGCTATGATCTTCAGATGATGTAGGATAAAAATGTCAACAAGTTCTTAGGACAAATTCTGGAGTATATGTTTTCACATTGATGATGAGATATAAGTAAGAATTATGTTTCAGGACTAGGGATATAGAAAGTCAATTCTCTAGCAAACACTGCCCCTGAAGATGCTTAAATCTTAACAGCAACATCCTTGCTGTGATTACTAACTTCTTAGAAGTCAAGTGCCATCCATATGCAGCAGAGTGCTAGGATCTACCATGGGCCATCACCAAATACAGACATCTATGCTACAGACTTACACACCATATATACTCGTCTAAACTCTTCATTATTACTGACAGAAAAACAAAAAGTGGACTCTAGAATAAAACTGTCACCTGATATTTCAGGAGATGAATCTCACTGTCTCCTTTACTGTCTCATATTCTGGCTGTGTCTCTGGAGAGCCAAAAGAAGTAGACTTGCTCTGCAAAGAGCAAGAATGCAGAAGAATGTAGAAAGAAGGCATTTCTGTATTCAACATAGAGTATAGAAGAGCTATTCAGGAAGAAAAGAATAGCTGCAGGCTTTATATAACAGATTTGTACATAGGACACTCAACTGCATTTGTTTTTCTATTCATCTTCAGGATGTAAAACCTGATTGGTTTCTTTCTTTGGAGCTAGGATGCCAATTCCACAAACATTATTGAATTAGAAGAGAAGATGAAGTCTGACACGAGAGGGTTGGATTTGGTTGGTATGTCTATAGAAGCTGAGTGCTATCCAAAAAGCCACAGGACATCCCAAACCTCTGCACATGGCAGGTATGACACAGGACCACTAAAACAGTAGCCTACTGGGAGGACATCTGCAGTACCCAAAATGACACTGATTGTCAGTGTTTAAGTATAAATAGCTTGACTGAAATGACTAGAGGGAGATATAAGCTAGCATTCACTTAAATTATTTTTCATACCCTTGTCTTAAGGGTTTAAATTGTTTTCTGACTCTTATGATTTAAGCTTTTAAGTCCAAGCAAGGCAATGTAACAATATTTGTTGAAATAGAGTTTATTATTATTATAATTAACTCAAGAATGGCACTTTGTATTATACAACACCGCTTATCACTTCCATAAAAAGCTACTAGAACACCTTATGAATAATGACTACCATCATTCCATATGATCCAAAGGCAAAGCAAAGACTTACTGCCATGACAATGGCATTAAGTGAGAACAAGAAAAGTATTACCCAGACTACCTTCTATTCTTTGAGCAAATACAATTGCAGAAAGAAATAACACTGTAAACAAAGGCATCTGAGACAGGATGAATTCAGTAATTTTAGGTTACAAGAGATATAATAATGCAAGAGATATAATAATTAATAATGAATAAGAAGAAAGAAGAAAGAAGAAAGAAGAAGGAGAAGGAGAAGGAGAAGGAGAAGGAGAAGGAGAAGGAGAAGGAGAAGGAGAAGGAGAAGGAGAAGGAG
>JAUBNY010001187.1:525240-539792 GCA_032275445.1 Crypturellus soui
CTCCTCACTGCCTCCCTTGAGGTACTTACAGACACAGATCAGGTCCCCTCTCAGCCTTCTCTTCTCCAGGCTGAACAAGCCCAGCTCCCTCAGTTTGAGTCCTTTCAGTGGTGCCCAGCGATATAGCAGGAGACAATGAACACATACTGAAATGCAGAATGTCCTGTCTGAACATGAGGGTAACAGAGCACTGGGGCAAATTGTCCAGAGAGATGTGGAGTCTCCATCTGTGGTGATATTCAAAAGCCATCTGGACACAGATGTGGAGTCATACTCTAAGTGCTCCAGAGGTGTTTTCGAACTCCAACTATTCAATGACAAAGATGTGGTAGTATGTAACAAAGTATATGATCATTACCAAAGACTAATTAATAGATAAGTTTGCGTAGTGTCCCTATTCATTCTTCCTAACAGAAATAGGTTTTTTTGGCAAAAACCTCTCTGTCTCTCCCAGCTGTGTCATTTTCCATCCACAAAGGACCACTGTTATCATTCATTACTAATTGTAATGGATTATACAGAAGAAAAAATTTAACCTTTATTATCAAAAACTGTGAGTCAAAGTGGTAATAATTTTTTCTCTGGAAATTAGAACTATTCAGCTACCTATATTTTCACGCTTAAAATCTTAAGTCTAATTCTTTTTTTTAATGTTAAGGAATTTGCATAATTACACATAAAAGAAATTTAATTAAATCCTGAAGTTGCTAATGAGCCAATTATTTTTTTCTATTTATTCCTCAATAAAAATATCTTTGAGCAACACAAACATATCTTTCTACTATCTTTTTTTTTAATTTGTTTTGCTGCCTTAAGGCTACATCTATTTATGTGTAGAAAGAACTTGAACAAGCTACTTGAACTGAAATAGGCATGTGGTTTACAAACATTATAACTTTAATAGACAAAACTTTTCAGATGGTGACTGAAATGGATAGATATCTCCTAAACCATCCTTTTGTGAGGAAATGACCCATACTTAAATTATTAAGTAAATGAAGTGATACAATAAGGAAGAATGGCATCTTAAATTTATTTACAGAATAATTCTGTTGACATTACATGTGGTAGAAAAATCCCTCATTACATTTGATCAAAATTCTATTCTTGTTTTGACTAATTTATTGAGGTAATTTAATGTTTTCAGTTTATAGACACATAAAAAGCATTCAGTAGGATTGCTTAGCATATGATGTCATAAGTTATAATATATTGAGGTGTTTTGCTTCAAATATCTAATACATACTAATACAAATATCTAATGCATACTATTAATCAAGCTATAATTCCATTTCTTCTATGAATAAAAAAGGCAAAATCACTCTCACCTTTTTCTTTCTTTCAGGAAATAATTCTAGTCAGCCTTAATACAATTGTAGATCTTTCATATATGAAATATTTGTGAGTTATACTTTTAAATATATGACTCCTATTGTATGTTGATATTTCAAAGTAGAACCATACTATTAAAATGGTATGGCCACATAATGAACTTCTAATTTATTCTCAAGACAGAGAAGAAAAAAATCTTAAGAGCATCATTACTTTTATTCATTATGAATTGCTTTTAGAATATCATCGTTCCATTACTAGTTCACAGAACAAAAGCCTGTGCTTCAGCAATGTTATTTTAGCTCATGCCTAACCTTAATAAAAACACTTACTCATTTAACTGTCTAGTATAAAGTGTGAAAAAAAAAGCTTAGAAGTGATAAGTTTCTGATACTCATATTAAATAAATAAGTAAGTTTTCACATTCCTATCTAGTGAAACTATTCATAAAGAAATGTAATATTCAACATTATTATGAATGGGATCATAGATACTGCTGTTGTCATTCCTGAAAGACTCAGTGGGATACTTGATTCTTAAACAGTCAATAAACTCTCAGGCTTCATTGGAATGGATTGACCAGAAGGACTGTGGAATCCCCTCTCCAGGGGGATCGCCTTGGAGATATTCAAAATTCATTGAGGCTCAATCTCAAATGCCATGCTGTAGATGACCATGCTTTGGTTAGGGGATTTGGACAAGATGACATTCAGAGGTGTCTTCTTTAGTGGTCCTAACTGGAGGATGGTTGTACATTGAGGATTTAGATTCACATAACAACCAGAACAGGTACAGATCTGTGCAGTGTCGTACTGTGCTATGTTGCATGTATAATTTGGCCATGTTGCCATAATGTGCCATAATATGGCACATATCCCTCAGCAGCAAGATAAATCTACCTAGCTAATTGTAACAGAGGAGCCTCTAGGCAGCTCCCGTTTGAGACCAGAGATTATATCCCTTGTATGTCCTTGTCTTTATCTTAAAGTGTGGCAGCACATTCTCATGTGAATGTCTTTCTGCTTGACAGGAGAAATGTTGAATAAAATCATTTGCTTTTAAGAAAATAGTGCAAGAGCTCTAAAGACCAAGAAGTTGGTGAACCTTTTGCAAAATCATAGAATGCTTAAGGTTGGAAGGGACCTCTAGGGACCATCTAGTCCAACCCAACCCTGCACAAGCAGGGGTACCTACAGCATGTGACACAGGGTGACATCCAGGTGGATTTGGAAGATCTCCAGAGAAGGAGACTCCACAGCCTCTTTGGACAGCCTCTTCCAGGGCTGTGTCACCCTCACAGGAAAGTTCTTCCTCATATGGAGGTGGAAATTCCTGTGTTTCAACATACACCTGTTACCCCTCATCCTGTCACTAGCCACCACAGAGAAGAGCATGGCCCCATCCTCCCTACAGTCACCCTTCAGGTATTTGTACATGTTGATCAAATCTCATCTCATCCTTCTTTTCTCCAGATGAAACAGGCCCAGCTTGCTTAGTCTTTCCATGGATGGGATCTTATCTGGGATAAGTCTTTCCACGGATGGGATGTACACTGCATTCTGTGACAATTTGATGCTGCAGAAATCATGATTCCTAGCATCTGAGGGGATTTAAGATTATCTATCTTTTCTCCCTCCCGTACTCTCTCCAATAATTGGTATTTTAACCAGTGTCTTACAGAGTCTGAAGGCCTTTCTTATTGGAATCATAATGAACACTAGCCTTGATGCCTTTCACTGGTGTACAGCTCATCTCAGCCTCAGCCATTCTGTGAACCTGAATTCATTGAGGGCTCAGATGTACTTGCCCCAAACAGCAAGGAGGAGAAGAAACATTTTCCTGTAGCCAGGAATGCAGATCTTTTTTTTTTTTTTTTTTTTTTTTTCCTCCTGTGGCAATGTGTTTTTAGGTCATTCAGCTGTATCATAAAAGCACAGACTAAAAAATGACAATTGAAAGCTGATGCTAAAGGTAGACTCCTGTTCAGGTTTGTGTGTGCATATTCCTCAGCATGGTTAGGAGAACATCAGACATGGAAGACACATAGAAATGAGAGTTCCAATGTAGGTAAATGGGGGAAGAGTAAGTGGAAAAAGATGAGAAGGAAATATAATTCTTGGAGATGTTTAAAGGTTTTGTAACTGAAGGTGTACAAACAAGTAAACCTCTTATAAAGCTTCCTACTGCATACATTCAGGAGGTTTGAGGAGGTTTTGGTCAATATCATCAAGAGAAAGTAACTGTATTACTATTTTCGAGGATCAGTTTCGAGGATCAGTAGATTATTTACTGGTATATTGTGCAGCTATTCACACCTAGGCCAATGATTCTAATAACTGTTGTTTATACCAAATACCTTGTATTTCCAGTATTAGCTGCCATCATGTACCGACTCATGGAAAGATAGACTAATTATACTTACCAGCAGTGCTTTCTGGCAGACATTTTCCAAACAATAGATGACCGCTTTTGTCATTGCTTTCAGGAAAATCTGAATCAGATAAACATGACTATAAGTCCAACATGGCAAATATCAAAACCTAAAATAACGGTAAATATTTTGCTAGAAAATCTTTATAGAAATCCATTTTCATTGACTATTTTCTGTATACACAGAAAACTTTTCATTTTCTCATTGGATATATAAATTAAAATTAAAGAATAGTATCAGTTCTGGAGCACAGAATTGCGATAACTGATTATGAAAACAAATGTAGTGATACGCTTTGCTTTAAACAAAAGGACACCAAAATGAATGGAGATAGCTGAGAACAACCAGTTCTCCTGGCTTGCATACACTACAGAGACATATCCTTTTAAATTATTTTTGTTTCTTCATTTGGGAAAATCTCATCAGACAAACATCAAAAAAGGCCATGTGAAAAGATCATCTCATTCACTATTGTCAGATAGTTTAGGCACTGTGAATACTAAATTTACAATTAAATAAATAAAAAATATAATTACTAAATAGGCCATTCAGATGAAGTATTTGAGTTATCTGCAGACAATTCTCTTCTAAAAGTCATTCATCACCTGTCCAATTCCACAATTTCTGGAATAAATTATGAAAATATGGTTTGAAATTGTTGTACGTTCAGATGATACAAATCTTTTAGCTACTTTGTAGCAAAAGTGGCCTAAATTTGAAAATATTTTGGAAATTAAAGAGTCAACAGAGGAAGAAACTTTGGTTAAATTATAAAAATATATATATATATAAATATTTCTATATTTATATATATATATATTTAATTAAGAATGAGATATTTCACCTTTTAATTCAAATCCATATTATAATACTAAGGACTAGTGTATTAACACTTATTCCCAGAAGTGTGACATTGAGACTCTGTGGAAGGCAGCACAAAAAGTAGTCTCTTAAGTGAATTAACAGATGACAAAGAAAACAACAGCATATATAAACATAGGCCAACTGAGAGATTTAGAAAGAATGAAGACAAATATGTGTGTTCAATGAAATTAGTTAACAACACTTAAACTTCAATTTACCTGATAGTAGTTTGCATTTTTGCAAGTTTTTCACAGTGGAGGCTATACTCCAGGTCCTAAATTCATCCAGCTTAATTTTTTATGTCTAAGGAGGCAAACAGGACACTAAGGTAGAGATTAGCATTTGAATAGCCTTTTTTTTTCTTTTTCCCACTCTTCTGTTAACCAGTGTCTCTCACTGAGTCTCTATTGCCTATTTAGTTAATGTAGAATTTACCTTGAGGCCATTGCAAGACCATTTGGTTCTGCTCCAAGGACTCAGATGGAACCCAAACGGCCATAGACCTTGTACTTGTGCTTTGAAAAGGATGAATTCACCTCCCATAAAAAATAAAGTTCTTCATTGGAAAACTCTCTAGTATTAGAAAATATTCTTTCTGTAATTCACTACACAGTGGCGAGCTGTTTGTATATCCACTGCAGAAAAATCTTCCTAGAATTGATCCATGAAAGGTTTGTTTATGTCAGTGCATGTAATTTTACGTGCTCTCATAGCATTTGAAAATGTCACATCCTAAAGTACAAAACTATGAAAAGTAACTTTCTAGTCCTTTATTTGGTTCCCTTTAGGTGGATCTTTGTAACTGCATGGCTATCACATTACCAATACTCTCTAGTATTAAGGAATAAAAAGATTGGTAGATACAAGTATTTGAAAACTTAAGTTCTTCAAAGTTGTAAGTAAGTCTTGATTCTTGGAGCTATAGTAGAAAAGGAGAGAATACGAAGGTGGCATTTGACCATGTTCATGATTATGATTTCTAATACTGGAATTCTTTGACTTTTATTCCACAAGAAAAAAAAATTTGCTATCTATTTCTTGTACTTTTTGGAATGTGATAAAGGAATCAAACACTGCTAGCTAGAAAGGTAAATAGTTAAAATTTATTAGAACAATTGCACTTTATTTCACTGCAATCAGTAGGACGGAAAATGAAACCATACAAGGATTTAAACATATAGAATATATTTGCCCCAAATTGAGCCTAGTTGGGATGCTAGCATACCTACCTTTCAGATAAAAATTACCCTGTAGTGACCACGTGCAATGTGTCAATGCATAAATTCCATCTAATCCAGTCTCTCTTCCAGGAGTACTGTTTCAGTGTTAATTCTAAGACATAGTGGTATATCATGTGAGATTCTTCTCTTTTAAGCTTTCACATTCAAGTCTGATTAGTCTTCAAAGTCAAATACTTAAATCTTGTATCTATCCTATTACTCCATACATCTTGCCCAAAGTCTCGCACCAGACTATGCAGATGACCTGCAAATCACAGAATACCTAATAGGGGGCTAGATATCACCCCCAGGATCCATCCATTTGTCATCAACGGAAAGGAATAGTCATTACTTGTGTCAAGGCAGTGCATCAGTAAGCACATGAAAAGGATAGAATTTTAAGTACCTCTTTTTCCTTCTTAGTGATTATGGAAATAATATATAACGTTAGCATGAAATGTAGATATCTACATTATAAGCATCTGAGTTTGGATGCTCTGAATCTCATCCATTTTAATATTCTTCTGCAATGAATTTAAAATACAGCCTGTGTGCAGATTATACACTTGTGTACCAGATATCACTACACCAAGATTGTGGCCAGGAGATTAAGAGATATTATTATTACTACTTCCCTCTATAGGACACTGGTGAGGCTGCACCTGTAAACAGTTTATTTTTGGAACCTCCTAATCTAGAAAGGTGTAAAGATATTGGAAATCATGCAGATATGAGTTACTAAAGTGTTCGTGGACTATCTGGCATGATCTAGCATGGAAAGTTGAGAGATTTGGACTTGTTTGATCTGCCAAAGCTGTGGTTAACACATGATCTAAGAGGTGCCTACAGCTATCTGAAGGACAGTTGCAAAGTTATGGGGCTAAATGATTCTTGGTAGTGCAAGGGACACTAATGTCTGTGTCCCTTGGCTAATTACAGATAGTAATTTGGGAGGGTAAGGTGAACATCAGAAGAGATTTCACTAGGAATTCTATGCAACACTGAAATAGCTTGCTCCGAGAGGCTATGAAATATTCCGCATTGAAGGCTTCAAGATTAGGTTAAATAAAGTCTCAATACCTGAGCTACTTTTGGCAATAGTCCAGCTTAAGGCAGGTCATTGGACTAATGACCTCCAGAGATCCTCTCTGACCGACATTTCCATAAGTCCATTTTTAAAACTTTGGATACACTAATATTTCATAAGCTGAAATAAAATATATAAATTTATGGGTTTGAATCTGACTTGTGGGGCTGAGTGGCAATGATAATTGTTATTAAGGATGAGCAAAACTGTGTGTGAACTCATGAAATGAAAAAGACAACCTCAGAGAAAAAAAGGCCTTTATGACCATTAATGATGGTCATAAAGGCATCTTTCCTCTCTCATTCATACTTTGATAACTGTCAGAGACAAGTAGTATAAAATCTAAGAAATAAGACAAATTAGTAGACTCATTCACTATCTAATCCATAACCAAATATTTCGTTTTATGTTTCTAATTTTTGATCCAGTATTGAAAATGTCTCAGTTCTTTAAATGATTAAAAATAGCTAATAGTTCAGATTCCACCTTAAAAGCATCCTATCAGTTTATGCATAGAATCATTAGTAGCATATTTCATTTAGTACCTGGAAAGTGTATGTTTAACTTCCAGCTAAAAATACCAAAAAATCATTCACTGAAAATCTAAATATAGATTACTTCATTATCTGCAAATCAGTCCCAAAAATGATGCAGCATCTGAAATGCTAAATGAGAATCTAGTGACTAGTTAAGTGCTGTGCCATTTGCAATCACAAGGAATTGTTATTACAGCACCAACTGCTAATCCTAAAAAATCAAAACACAGTTAGGCAGCTACTAAATTCTATTATAAAGTGTAATTATTATTATTATAGCTCTTTCAGAAAATGAAGAGATGGAAACATTATGCGAGTACTTAACCTTTTTTAGTACCTAGGGCATTGTTCTTTACTGTTCTGCAAAATATATTCATTTTAGAAAAAATCTAAGTTCTAAAAACACTAACTGGTTGTTCTCTTCAATGTTTAATCAGAAATGTTGAGATTTTCAGATTTTTTCTTTAAGTGATTAACATTGAAAACAAAGATATGTTAAGCAGGGAGAAAGTGTAATATGCTTTGTAATTAATATAGCCTAGAGCTAAAAGTATTAAATTAATTACTGATGTATATGTTTCCTTTTTTTTTTTTTCTGAACGCCTAACATACTGTAACACTACAGTGTGATAGAATAGCCATGATATGTGTATTCATATCCATGATTTTGGGGATATATATATATTTATTGAAGGCATTATATTATTTACCAGCCTGGTATCCCATGGTATGCCACTCACAAATCTCTCTCTCTCTCTCTTTGCTGGACAATGTTGAAGCAATATCCTCTGTGCACAGATATAAGTTGACCTGTCTCCTTGTCAGTATTTAGTAAATTACCTTTTCTCATAGTACATTGAATAGTCTGGAACACATACCCAAAGTCATAGAGAGGACATCCAAATACAATGAAGAGTGAAGCAGAGTTAGAGGCAATGTATAGCGCATGCAAGCTACCTTCAGATTAGCGGCTCATATCCTGCTAACAAAGTCTAATTTAATTTTGTCAGACTCCCTCATTTTAGTGAGGGACAAGTTAGACTTGCAGGATAATAATTAAGATCAATACTTTCTGAAAGTCAGTACTTGGTTTACTATTGCCTTCCCTGATGTTCAAAGATTTCAATATAGTGGATTATCCTGAAATTGTACAATATCTCCTTTAGTAATAACATACTTCTTAATACACCGTGACACATAATAATGTATATTATTACGGGAAATGTATTATCTAATGTTGCTTTCTTTCATGCTCAGAATCAGAACAAAGTTTTAATTTATCCAAGATTACATGTTCCTCTTACTGAGACTCCAAAGTTCATGATTTTCTTCTTTTCCCAGCATATTTTCTATTTTCTTTGAATTTGGATTGCTTTGAAAAGCAGTTTGAATACTTCTATAGGAAGTAATAACATTTCCCTTTGTTAAAAATGGCTTTATAATTTTCTTTTTATGGAAAGAACCCACTTGTTATGACAACATTAAGAATTTAAGCTACTTATTTTAAATAGACAGAAAATTAATTTATTCAAATGATATCTGTTTTCCCACAGACATCCAGTTAACAGAAGTGTGTCTAAAATGTTGTTGAAGATGAGCATCCTTCAAGAAGGCCTTCAAGAACTTTGCTTGGACAGTTACTTACATGTTGATTAGGTTAAGAAGTAAAAAAGTTTCCAAAGATAATACAAGATTGCTTTCTTGCATAGTTCAATTAAAATCTATATTTAAAACACAACAGCAACTAAAAAGCTTCTCTGTGTTTTGTGCTTCTTTTTTACAATACGGACTGTCTATTGTCTGTTGAACGTCTATTGTTTGAGCATAATACACATTTCATGCTTGCTAATAAAAAAGACCAAAATTTAAGGAAATTATTTGCTTAAATAATGCATTTACTCTTTTCCTGATGGGTAAGATAATAAAACTACACCCACTTATACTTTCACAGTGTATATCCAGAGCTAAGGGTATAATCAGAATGCTAGTTAGCACAAAACATGCTGTCTTCAGATCTGTCCTAACTACTCTTCCAAAAAAATTATCATCATGCATGACTCAGTTAAGGAAATGGTCTCCTGGACATTTTTTTAATGTTCAAGTTAACTCTAGAACTCTTCCACATTCCTCTCACACAATGTTCTTCCTGGTCACTTTTTTTTTTTTAATCTGGATCCCTGGCTGGCTCTGCCACTTAGAATCATAAAAAAAAAAAGAAAAAAAATGCTTAAATTCAGCAGGGATAGGGAGAGGAAGAAGTCACACAAGGGAGTTTAGAAGCCTGGGAAGCCAATTACTCTATTACTTGCTAAAGAAATAGCAATGTAACTAATACCTCACTGTATTTTTCATCTAAGGGCAACATGTGCATGTTGCTTGTTTACCACTTTTGCTTAGCAGTGAAGAGAGAGTTTGGATCTTTGAAAATAAAGGCAACAGAAAAGAAAAATAAGTATCCACACCACAGCAATAAGTTTCCACACTAGTTAATGATGCAAACAGCAACTGCTTTCAGGGAAGCTCTTGTTGATTAGGGACAATTTAAGTTACAGTCCTTTGCCTTGCTGCTCAGCAATCCATTTACCCTTACAAGTACAAAGTGAAGGTAAAACTTTTGCTATCCCAATCTTGAAAATATCTCATGGCTAACTTTCACAGCTAGAGGATTTTTAATCACTCCAGGCACTGGGAAAAAAAAAAAGAAAAAACACACTATATATCATTTCAGTGTACTCAGGAAATCTGAATGGCAGCTTCAGAAACTCTTGTGGAGCAGTCCATGAATTTGAAAAGACCTTTAGATTTCCCTTCAGGTGAACTGGTCTGAGCACTAGAAGAGACTTTGAGGCCTCAGTCTCAAGTATATTTGGACCATAAATCTACAGCAAATAATGTCTGTGACAGTTCCAGCTTAAAGTGTTCATGGCCTCCTGTCAGCCCTTGGACTCCTTGTCCTCAATCCTACAGCAATGTGCCACTTCTCAGTCATTCCGATGCCAGTATCTGTGGCAACTGATTTGTGTAAAATGCTTTTAGCAAGAGGGGTGGAAGTAGAAAATTTAATTTTACCATGTGTCAAACCTGCCTGTCTCACAGACTGAACTCTGAAGCAGTTGCTTTGGCACAACTGGGAGGTATCACACAGCAGTGTGCGAATAAGAAGCCAACAAGCAGGAACCATGACATGGTGTTGCCACTGAATGCTCCCTGTAATGAGACCATGATTCCCTTTCATCACCTCTAGTCCCCTGAAAATAAGTATGGCCCTGGAATTTTTCACCGAGTTTTGAGCTGTTTAAATGATATATCTTACGTAAGTTTTAAATTTAGTCAAGTGAAGGTGAAAACCAAAGCTTTCCAGTCCCTTAAACCACAACTATTTAGCCTATATGGTTTAATTTCTCTGCCCAGTGTGTCTACAGAGACTTAAATTCCTTAAACCAGAGCTAGGGCTTTCTGAGCTTATGATCCCTGTGGTCTTGAACAATGAAATTTTCAGGCTTCTCAAATAGCTGCTGTTAGGCATTAGGAGATTTTGAGATTCACTCTGTCTTTTCTTAATGGGTTGCATCTGTGCTATTGAAATGTAAGGTTTTACGAACTGTGCTGAACATGGCTTAAATATTTCTTAGCTCTTCATGAGAAAAAAAAATCTCACCTGTATGATTAAATTTTAAAATTAGTTAACATTCTGAAGATATATATTTAATTACCTTGTGCTGGATTTGTGAATCTTCAGAGTTCTTTTCCCTTGGAAAGATGAAGAAGATATCCATAAATATATCTTATGTTGTTGATGATCTGCGGTATGTGCCATATAAAATAACAGAAAAAGAGAGAACATTCTCTATTGGACAATGAAATATGAAATTACCAAAATTTATTAATTCTAATGAATTAAGTAATTAGCTAAAATATGGCACTAGGTCCAAAATCTCTCAGATTTTCTGAGCAGGATTTCTCTTAGTCTAATCTATCTTATTTTTCACTAATAGGATCTGTATGCCCAAATTTTGGATATGTACAGAGGTGAACTTATTAATGTAACTGCCAATTTTTTCTTCCATCAAAAGTGAAGGAATAATTCCCTCCAGAGTAAGATCCTTTCACCTAACTCAGATTCTTAACTTCTGTGAAAAGTTCCACCTTCTATTAAATGGCTGGTTGCAAATTACCAAGGGAACTTAGGCCATTCCCCAGTTCTCCCTTTTAAGAAAAATGACTTTACACTGCACTTAGATGCCATTTTTTGGAACTTTAAAAGCATGTACAGACAATGTATGTGGCAAGTGCATAACTAAATAGTGTCTTGGTTGCTACAATTTAAAAATAAACTTATGCAATGGTGTTGCTCTTAATTTGTCCTGTTTTTTAAGATAAGGTAGAATAAATTGCATTCTATCATTCCCATCTTTGTCTTAGAGAGAGTGGGACAATGAACTTAATTTTTTTAAATAGCTAAAACTGAGAGCCAGACTTGATCCCAGTCAGATAAATTAGCAGAAAATTGTGCTTGGCTAACTTAGATGATCCAACTTCTAGACAACTTGACTACTGGAAGCAAATTCCAAATAGGTCAACAGTGAGACAGAATCTATGGTCCATATAAATAGCAAAGAGAATTTATATGCGATCGGCCAAAGGTACTTTGTTTAGAGCAAAGAGCAATTTGTTATTTCAGTGATACTTTAATAACAACCAACAATGGACATGAGAGTTAATATTTGTAAGTCAAGAATAAGATGTCTCTCGCATGAAGTATCAAGTCAGCTTCTTAGTATAACTTTTTCTTTTGGAGCTATCTCACTGCTGAAAAGAGGAAGAGTAAAGTATCCACAAGTTAAAAGGCATGATACATACTTACCATGTTTGATTCAACTGCCTAAACATAAGCCTCTAATGATGCTTGAGTTGTCTGACTGTATCCACGAGGTAAGTATGACATCAGCAGAAGTAACACATGGGTAATGGGAGACCAAAAAAGCCATGGTCAGATAGGATACATTAGATCACTTCAAATAATAGTACATGCCTGTATTTAGGAGATCAAATAGTTCTCGGTATCTATTTTAGGCTTATCAGATAGCTTTCTGGATTATGTTATTTGTTTTGGCTAAATCATCATTGACACAGAGTTTAGATATGCAGCTCATCTGTTGATATCTTCTAACACACATGTAAATTAGGGGATTTATTTTTGAGTTGAGTCCTATCACGACAATGTAGGTGTTTGAAGAAAGCATTCTGTTGCCAAAACTTGTGCACCTAGCTTTGGTAACAGTGACTTCATGACGCGACTGACAAATATTATACAGGACTTACAGAAGATCTTCACCTTTTTGATGCATTGTCTAGAACACAGGTAGAATATGCTAATGTGATGCCAACATGTTAATGTATATGCGCAATTGTGTCTTATCTCTCCCTAATAAATATCTAAACCCAGGTGAGGTAGATCACATGCACAGTTTTATAGTACTGTTATTTTGCCTACATTTCAGGTTGTATTTTATTCACCATGAAAGTTAGGTATATACTTATTTAGGTATATGCTCATTATTCAAGGGAATTTTCTTCCACAGAAATAGACAGTTTCAAAGATTTTATATCACATCTACCTAAATGCAAGATTACTATTTTTTTGGTTTTCGTGAGAAAAAAAAATCCCAGGACTTGAATATGATCTGACTGTTATACTTTACTTCTTCACCTGGCATTTGTTTCCAATATTATTATTCAAAATTCTGTCAAAAAAGTCAGCTCTATAATCAGTAACATTTTATATACCTCTGATTAATAAGGTCAAATAAAGTGGACACATTAATATAAAATCTGTTTTAACCTAAAAGTACCAGGCCCTTTTAGCATGTAAGGCACCATCTTTGCTTCACATAACCAACACAAAGTATCATCCAAATCCTTTACTTCAAAAAAGTTTTCTTCTGAAAAAGACTGAAAAAACTTTTTTTCAAATTTTTGAAAATTTTTCACTTCAAAATATCAAAATGTCCTTGTGTTCAACAGCTTTTTTTTTCCTGATTTTTGAGATACATGACGCTTATATCAGTTCATTGTTTTTTTTTACAAAAATATATTATTTAGACAGTAGTTATTGCTGTACTGAAAACAGGAGGAAAATAAAATTTCACAGATGCACTCACCTGTTTTTTAATTATGTAATATATTTTATTCAGCATATGTAATTCTATTGCTTTCATTTGGAGAATAACATATTTTGCAGTTATACAAATTTATATAGAATTGTTCAGCTCAAATATTTACAAAAGCATAGAAATGGAGCTTCCTTTGGAGATGGAACAACAACCACAAGGCCAAAAGATGCAGAACATACTATGAATAAAGCAGAAATTTAGTATCCTTAATTGTCAAAAAATCAGGCAGCATCTTTTAAATGTTCCTATGCAAACACAAAGGAAGTAATCAGAGAATTCACATATATAAGAGGTCATCTGATTAAGATATTTGAACTTATTATTTATTAATTTCTGTTATGTGTACTACAAGAGGGTCTGGTCAATAATCATTGCTATTAGTATTTTGAGGAAAGTAACTTTTTCTTATGTTGAAAATGTTTTTTCTCTAGATATTTTCTCAACTTTTGATCAGAAATTCAGAATGTAAAGTGATTAATATCAATAAAATAATAAATTTAATAATAAATTAAAATAATAAAAATAAATTTTATCAATAAATTGATAATAAATTATCAATAAAATAAATAAATAATAAATAAACTGCCCTGGGGGAGGACAGTGAGCCACCCGCTCTCCTGCACGGTCGTGGGATTAAAGAGATCCGATCCCACGAGTCCGTGCAGGTGAAATACAGGGATCCGAGAACAGGCCTATGGCAAGGTCCGACAGAGGCTTTACTCTTCAGCAGGGGTTACACTTACGTCCTTACCCCTGCAGGTCTCTATGGATACCATCGAAGTGGACCAAGCCTGCCCTGCCGGACCTGAATGCCTCTGGCCAACCTACGAATGGATCCAGTCCAGGAGACCAATCGGCAGAGGTGCAATGAATGTTTGGCAGCCACTGATTGTCTCCCAAGGCGGCTTA
>JAUBNY010001187.1:539892-562963 GCA_032275445.1 Crypturellus soui
CTCCAGGGCAGACTGCTCCTGGCCCCCACCACCGGGATTCTAGCAGCTTCTAGAACCTGGCTTTGTTTCCGCAGGGGCAGGGGAAGATATTCTGCTCTGTCCCCCAACTGCTGACATCCTGGCACTTAACTATCTGCTAAGGAGGCACTATTGTTGGTGAGCCAACCTCCACATATCACCCTTTTATACATGCTTTTAGTTGGGTAGCTCTACTCCCCATTTATGACTCCCAACAAAAGTCTATGCTGCCTTAATCTGAGAGATCACAGCTCATCAATCCATCGTCAGTTAAGGCAGCTGAGAGCAGGTTTTGACAAAATCCGGATTGATAAAGGCGGCCTGGATAATTGGTTGGATGGCCTGGGTCTGACAGGATGGATGAAGGACCTGGTGAAGGCAGCAGCTCTATTATTATTAATGATCTTAGTGGCCTTGATAATTCTGGGCTGTAAAATGGGCTCGAGGGCGGCCAACAACCTGGGATTACCAGTCCTACAGAAGCCCAAGCCCCTGTTTAATAATGAGGTAACAGGCCCAGAATCATCTCTGTAAATAGCTCTTATTGTAAATAGTTGGAAAGTTGTAACGCCTTCTGTTGGGAGTTAAGCTTGCTGCCCCAAGTCGAGCAACAGTTGGCGCTGGGCTGGGAGAGTTATTGTGTTGCAGTTTTGTAACGGGGTCCCATAATAATGTTAAGTTTCCGTTTTTCTTTTTCCTGTTAATGTTCTAAGATTCTCTTTTCCTTTTTTTAAAGAAAAAGGGGGAGATTTTGGGGGACATGGGGAGATCTTTACAGGCCTCAAGTGAGGCCTAGGTCTGTGTAGGCCTCGGGCTGCCTTCCAGGTGACCCCTGGTGCCTGCACAGGCTCAGTCATGCCACTTGGCAGGGCTGAGCAGTCTTGCAGAGCACCAGGCGGTTCATCACACCCATAAAAGAACATTCTGGCAGGCCGAAGGTGGGGGCTAGGCGCTCCCCGAAGGTGGAGGCCGGGGCGAACGGCTCTGGCCAACCCGCTGTGTGACAGGGGAGCACAGCTAATGAGGACATCTTGGCAACAACCCTCACCCAATCATGCATCTCCCTCCTCCCATCATCCCTCCTACCGTTCATCATATAAAAGCTTGTGTTAGCTGTAATAAAGTGGTCGGTTGACCCTGATCCATATTGGTTGTGTCTTTTGTCAGCCGTCCAGGTGTTTAGGCAGTCGGTGCTGCCTGTCTGCATACAGGGCGCCATCGGTGCGGCTGAAGCCCTGCGGCGCACCCCCACGACCTCCTCACCTTGAGTGGGCCTGACCCGACTGGGCCTGCCCGAGAGACGCCCCGGCACGGCATCGTCCTCCTTCCGACCCACGACCGGACATCGCAGAGGATCCAGGATCCCAGAGGGTGAGAGAAGCCGGTTCCCTGGGGGGCCCAAGATCACGCTCGGGAGGGTCGGAGCGTCAGCCAGGCCTGAAGACCTGTGCCAGCCCCGGCCAGCAGCCCGCGACATTAAACAATTTCTTATCATTTAAGAGGGATTACACATGTGAATTAGTGACATACATTCACTGTTATAGTTGCAGTATGGCATAGCCAGTTAACTAGGCAATAATGTACGATTACTTCATAGTTCAAAGGATTCCAAAACTGTAAAAATGCGATGCAAAATAAAAACACTCTGAACAGTGAGGAAACAATGATATTTTATGCTGTTCATGAAATTCAAAATATCAGTCCATACAAAGAAGCAGAGTTATTTAATGACATTTTATAAATATCGCAACAGTATAACATCTCTGTGCAGAGATATCATCTAAAAGCATTTTTTTTAATCTGTTCTGCTGAATCATGGCATCAGTCTTTGTCATTGTGACAATTAGGGATTAAGATCCAGGAAGAAAAGCAAGTCTGTTTTTCAGTATTCTGCATCAAAACTGTACTATTTTTAAGTTTGCTGCAGTAAGCATACATGTGATGGTTGCATTAAGTGTGCATGATTGTAGTAAGTAGAGAAGGAAGATGGACAGAGAACTTTTGATCAAAAAGTTTTGTAAATGAAATATTTGTACCTCTTCAAGTAAGCAAGAATGACTATGCCATGAATGCTGCAGTTAAATTGCCAGTAAGGTACGTTAAGTCTGCTTCCACCTTCATCCAAACTTGCAAGAACAATGTCTGTCAAAGCATGTCAATGCAATTGCCCCTACAAGGAGTTCCTTAGAGGCTGCCACAAGGTGAACATGTGAAACAGAAAAGTAGGAGAACTTAGGAGAGTGCATATGCAAGTGCTATCTGCAGCATGCATGCCAGTTCTGTAGCATGCAAAGAGATTGGGGCTAGGAGGAATGGTGGTACCAAAAGAAAACCATAGGGTGGTGGCAGAAAGGAAACTGCTCTATCACTAATGACTTGTACTCTGCTTCTACTATTTTGATCTTAATATTCTATTCATGCATTTTTTTAATGAAGTACCTACCTATTTCCAATAATCAAAAATCAAGAAGTAGGCATAAAGATACATATGGAAGTTATTATAGACAAGGAGAGGTAGTTATTAAAATTCTTGTATGATGCTTAGTAATGGAGAAGAGAATGGTTTCTTTTCCTTCTTTCCTTCATGTACAAGACTTCTCAGTAAGCCTATTGTGGGAGTTCCCAGACTGCAGTTAGACCACTTATCAGTCTTTCACTGACATCGGAGGGCGATTTTATTTATATGATCTAGCTCCTTTGGTTTCTTACCAGCACCAAATTTTCATTACAAGGAAGTAACAAGCCTAGTTAATTCTAAGCCTAATTGAATAAATTACACTGAATTGTAGAACAAAGATAGACAAGCTATTAAGGCTTTAATAGTTTGACCCCAGCAAGGGGAAAAAAAAAAAGGGGAGAGAGAATAAAATCTTCAGGTCATGACTGTAAAGCATGAGAGAGTATGATGGGGAGCTCCAGCTCAAAATAATAAAATTAATATGAAAGGGAGTCAAGTGCACAACTACCCTATCAATTTGACTGGTCAGCATGAATCAAACATTTTGAGGAGAAATAGAAGAGTCTGTTCTGAGACATTTTGCTTTTTTTTTCCCTCACTTCTTCCCTAGTCTATCCTGCTTTGTAATCTATACCACTGCTCAGTGAAAACTCAGATTAATAAGGCAATTCATGATTGTAGATTTAGGATTTAAGCATATCTTTAACTGATGAATGAGAAGGTGTAAAATCAGCTAATTGAATAAGTGGTCAAACTTTTATTAGATTGATTGTTTTAATCCATGTTCTTGCTAGTGTAGATGTGTAGATGTGTAGGGAGGAGTGAAGATATAAAACAAACCAAGATATTTATCCAAAATATTTGTACTTCTTTCATAACTATCAGACTTTCAGTATCAGGTTAGGCCAATATACTTATAACAGCAAAAGAGATTTTCATGCTATTTTTGTCTTTTTACCTCATGAAAGTAAACTAGGAAATACAGAACTAGTAAAAGATTCAATTTTTCTGGAATTTATATCTTCATGAAAGGTTGAATTTAATTCCAGATCATGAGGGCAAAATATCTTTTTCGTATTTTATATGAACTGCTCTGTGTAGGACTGAAAGGAGTAAGTAGAGTTTATCATTAAAAAAATACTTACATCAAAACTAAGACAATTAGAAAATATTCTAATTTATTCAAAATATCTCAAAAAGTTTTTTTATATCTTACTGTCCAGAAAGCAACTTTAACTTTTGAGATTTTCTTTCTACAGGCACATAATTATTTAGGTAAAAGGAATTTATAGTAGGTCATTTACTCAGTTCCTGTGGATTGCTGGAGAAATGATTTCTCTGATAGATGGAGTGTCTGGTCTTGCCATGAGCAGCTCTTAAAGACAGTGACTTCAAAGACTTTCAACTTCTCATTCTACTGTTTCAGTGTCTCATATTTATAAAGTTATTTTTCCCTAGATATACTGTGAGAGAACCTGTTTTTGTTCTTGATTCATCTCTACCTTATCTTATTGTGTTAAAAAAACAGAATGCTTAAAATAGAGATTTGTGCATCTAGCTCTTGGCTAAATCATTTGGTTTCTTATGCTATGCTAATTTTCTACAGCATTTTTTTTTCTTTTCTGTCCTTTATAATATAATCTAGTAATTACTGTAAACCTTTGTTGATAATCTTTGATTTATCTTGTAATAAGATTCCAAATTTATGCAGCAGCATAACTACTATCAAAACTACTAACTACTAATCAAAAACTACTAAAACAAGAAAGATAGTGGGTTTAAGAAAGAATCATAGAATGCCTAAGGTTGGAAGGGACTTCTAGAGGTCATCTGGTCCAACCCCTCTGCACACGCAGGGCCACCTACAGCACGTGGCACAGGGTTGCATCCAAGCGGGTCTGCAAGATCTCCAGAGAAGGAGACTCCACAACCTCTCTGAGCAGAGAGAAAGGCATTCTGCTACTTTATACTGGCACCAGTTTAGTGAAAAGGTCTAAAAAGAAATTACTTAGATCCATATTTTCTCTTTATTGTTTTGACATTATATTCTTTTTAAGACAAAATTGTGACCACAGTAAGTTCCTTTTCTGTAAATCTTATATTGTATATATTATGGTATAATTCAACTCTTCAGTGCATTTCTTCCAAATAATTTCACTTTGAGTATTTTTATACTTACAGGAGGAAGTGTCTTTTTTATTACTAAGCACAGGCATATTTTCCTTCAGTGTTGTTTGCAATAAGATGTACACAGTATACCATTTATGATGCTCAACCTGATCATTTAGATTTAATAATGAACAAATGTGTTAATTAGTTAGCTTTTTTCATAGGCTAATCAAAGTGAGTCAAATTGCACCAAGTACATTTTACCAGCTAGCAGGGGTGGAAAATGGTAGAAGGTGAACCGCAAATATATCTGATGTCATTACGAATTATCTGAAAGTCATGACATGATTTTTAAGACATTTGTGATCTGGACAAGTAATTTAATAAATTATACAGTAGAGACTATCTAATAAAAAGGAAGTCCTGATGTCAGCTCTGAAGAATACTTCTTATGCATTTTTAAGGCGACAGAGGTTGATTTACGAACAACTGCACTTCTTGTAAGCATGTTTATCATTTTCAGTTTGATCCCTGCTCACTAGTCTACTTCTCGTTGGAAACAAATTCTACTTCTAACTCACTCGAATGATCTCTTTTTCTGGTTGTCTTCTTTTTACTTTTTTTTTTTTTCAGTATATTTCACTTACTGTTATTCCCAACCAAAATATTCCCTCACATATATATCACTACTCTGAATTGCTGAATCAACCACATTTTAATATACTCATCTGAAAAGTTTAATGAGTTGAAGATTGACAGAGCATCTGTTTAGAAACAGACACCTAGCAGTTTCATTGAAGATCTGAGATCCTCCCCTGCCAGCAGAGGACATTTTTTTTTTCTATTCATGGTATGGAATATACATGATATGTGTGGTATATAACAGACATCACGTCATTATGGGAAATATACTTTGATGTTTAGATGTGATCGGAGTGGATAGGTTCTGACTGTTTTTTATTGTTACTATTTATTTGTTCTTTCCTATACTGAGATCAGAGAAAATCAAATTGTTGATTATCCCCTGCTTTCATTAGATTTTCAAGCTGCATTTAGCTAGGTGAAAACCAGTATATTTTCTAGTGTTGCTACAAGCAGTGATTTCAGCAAGTGATAACATGGAGAGGGTGACAGCTTTAGGAGATCTGTCTCTCCTTCTGTGCCGTCTTCACTCCTTCATTCTCCCTCAAATTCATGGGCTGTGAATAGTTTTAGCTGTTCTCAATGCACTAGGGTCATTCTGCAGACCACAGATGGATGCCTAAGGGTCCTTTATACAAACTCCATGATTTTAAGGGAGTAGGGACAAATGAACTGAGAGAGGCAGGTTCACTTGGATGCTGTCAGGGCTCTGCGGTATCTGGTGGGATCAGATACATCTTTGTCATGTGCACAAAGTACCAAGATCCTGGCAGTCTCCAGAGGTAACTCTTGGGTCTGCTAGAGCCACACAGACGAAGTTCAGCCTGGGTTCCTTCAAGCTCCTAGGAGTAACTTTGTAGCAGTGAATTCAGTTGCATGTACATCCTGTACATTTAATTGAATTTTCAGGTGGAGTGTTCAGGTAGTTACCATAGATATTCATGATTTTTATAATAATTACAAATGGAAATGTTGTTTTGCAATACACATATTTCAGGACAAATCACTGTGTAAGCCAAAGGACCAAAATTCAAAAGTTTATGAACAAATGACTGCATTTTCAGTTTCCTGCATGTGGAAACTGTAGCATGCTGGAAACTGAAGATCCTGAAAATGTAATTCCGTGGTCCTAAATGTATTTCATGCACTTAGATGTTTGAAACAGTGAATGAGTATGGATACAAGGACTAGCAGTGATACACATCTACATAAGACTTATAGAGACAACATACTGGAAATATGTGTTGAAGGAAAGGGACTCTGAATTCAATGAAGCTAGTACCATTCCATTCCATTTATAAATATTAAAATACACAAAGAAGATGCTATATGTATTCTGCAAGATGTAGCATTACCATCCTCTTTGAGAGATTAGAGTCTTGAAAGCTTATTCAGAATTTTATAGTTTACATCCATTTTCATGTATATAAGCACAATCTCTTTTGAGTCAAGGACAATATGATATTCAATGTGTTAGTGTATTAATACAATGTTCAGTGCCAGTAGTACTTCAAAATAAGTACATAATAATGCTGTGAACAACTTTTTTATGTTTACAAGATTCAAGTATCTTTACATATCATTGCTTAGAAATGTAGCTCAAGAAAATTAGTATGTACTTGAATTGATGTTAAGAGGGTAAAGTATGTCTACACACTGTTTTTCCCATGTCTGTCATCGAAAAGTACATAGTCTTAAAAATTATATGCGCTTTATAACTGTCATTTGCCAAGATCTTCAGAGAAATCATGTAATTTCAATAAGCAAATGTTTAAATGGAAACTTATTTCTAAACTGTGGGGTAAGGGCCAAAGTATTTGAAAATTTCTCAAAAAGTACTTAGTATTTTTAAACTGAAGAAGCGTTTAAATTTTCAAATACCCATAGTTAATGGCAAAGTTTGAGCTCCACAAAGAAGCATTTGGGTCAACACTGCTCCCCATGCTGATGTTCTACTGGACATCTCCTTGTGTCAGAGAATTTTGGTTCCTTCCATGGGAGAGGTAAAAATTAGCATTCCCACCTTAGTGCTAGGAAGTATAAAATAAAATCTGACTGTCTCAAACTGATATGCTTACTAATTCAGTCATAGAAGGTGGGCTTTTATGGAGACACAGTGTCTCACAGAACAAATAATAAGATATTTTCAGTGAAGCAGTAATAATCACCCTTCACAGATAAGATATCCTGTAGATATAAAATGCACAGTTGTCACCTCTCCCAGCCCAGTCATCAGTTCTGGAGCTGACAAACAAAGAGAAAGTCTAAGATTTTCCTTCCGTGCAGACACATCCTAATACTTTTAAAAAGATTTTTTTTTTTCCTTATAAAGTGCAAAACTTTATTCACTACCAGGAATAAATGTGGCTACTGTAGGGAAAGGATAAGACACCACTGCAGAAGAATATTCCATGAATCAATGGAACTTCCTAAAAAGTCTGTCCGAGGTTCTTTTTTACTGCAAAAAAAGTCCATTTTGTCTCCTGGTATTTTCTGTGGCAAGCAGTCATGCTATATGGGTGGCAGAACCTCTCAGCCATAGGGACACTGGAACTTCCTTTGTTAGGGTGAAGCAATTTCTGTGACAAAAGGGCAGCCTGACATCAAGGTTCAAATTCTCTGGATGGCCAGGCTAGGCAGTGGCTGTAGACAAATGGAGGTGACACCCACTGAGTTTTAGAGCAACTTTATGAATTCTTAAAATTATATCCAACAGGCAACTTCCTAGCCTGGGGGCTGGAATGTGGGAACTCCCTGTAATTCTCCTGAGGAGAAGGAGACAACATATAATGAGATGTATTAACTTTCTGGTTGCAAGAAAGGATTTTCTGCTGTACAAGGAGGGGGATTAAATCTTAAACTTTCCTGATTTTACACACACACAGAGAAAAAAAAAAAAAGAGAGAGAAAACTAGTTCTTATCTCATGGAGATTTTCAGACCATATAGTTATAAGGTTTTGTGATATTGTAATATATCAACTTTTTTTCCCTCTTTTTCTCTTAATGACAAGATACATTTTACATTTCTGAACTTAGATTAAGCTCATTAGAATGAGGATGAAAGCCTATGAATTTTTAACTTCTGAATTTTATGACTATATTTTTCTGTCAACCTAAGACTTTTGTTAAAAGTTTAACATCTGGTTTTCCTTGCTTGTTTGTTTGTTTTTAACTTTTATTATCATAGAAATATTCATCTCTGCTCAAAAAAGAATCTTTTCAGGCTTGGTAAATGTTCATAGGGCACTTTGAAGATTTTGAGCTCTGAGTACAAACTAAGTGTTGTTACTTTTTTAGCTATTCTTGTGAGAGTTATTTCCCCGCTTCCCAAGTCTTTGAAGAAAGAAAATCAAACCAATGCCACTTTTAAATTTTTTTAGGAATGATTTTGTGAAAGTTCTGAGAAGTGCACGTAAAGAATTTACCCTTTAATTTGTTGTTTTCACAGTCACTACTACCACACTCCTTTCTCCAGTATGGTATGTACTGAAGGAGGACTGGGAAGGCTTTTGTAAAACAAGGAGCAAGCATATGAAGAAAGGTAATTGCTACAGCAACTATTAAACATTTCCCTACATTATGAAATAAGTATATGGGCTGCACTGATACTGATACTGATAACTGCACTTTTTAATAATCCAGAGGTTATATATATGCAAATCTTGTAGTATGCTTTGGAATCTTGAAAAATCTGTCACAGCTAAGGAAGAGTAAGGATATGGCTATGATCTTGGAACCTGAATTAAGAAATGTGCTGTTTGTGGGAATTAAATCCTTGAGGCCTTTCTACACCCTGAAAAGATCAGAAAAGATTTCCCTTTGAAATGGGAATAATACCTACTAGAACTTAAGTTCAATAGTATTTTAAAGACTCTTGAATGGACTTATGTTGCAAAATACTCCTTAACTGTAAATAAATATACAATATTCAGAAGCCCATCAAATATTCACACATTGTGGGTGTTTATCTGGATACAGAAGAATTGACAAGACTCTTAGTGCTAAAAATGCTGTGACCTCCTCTCTTTCAATCTATCATCTGTCCCACTGTAAACGACTGATAATGATTTGGAAAATAATCGGGTCCAACTGTACTGTACTACGATGAGTCTCATCTTCCCAGTATCAGCTGCGCTTGTACAGCTCAAGTGATCCAACACTGTAGCAAACCCAGTTTACAGTCCTATTTGTTTATTCTAATAACATATAGCAAGCAGCTATATATTCTCATCAGTGAAATGACTATCAAGATTTGATTTCCAGTGGGTACGGGGGTCCCCTATACCATCGCTGGGCACAGGGCATGCGCAGTGCAGGTTTGTACAGGGGGGTCTGGTGTCCCCTGGTTGACCCCGCCGCCTGCGCATGCCCAGACAGGTCCTCGGGGCCTGTCTACGTGCCAGCTGGGGACGCCCGGAAAGATCCAGAACCCCGCAGGTGGGGGCCAGGAGCCCCAAAGGTGGGGGCCAGGAGCAGTCTGCCGCTCCTGGCCGACCGCCCACCAACGGGGCTCCACCAATCACCAGTGGCTCCCACCTGGCTCCCCCCTTAACCACTCCCTCTCTCCTCCCCGTTACGCCCCTAACGTACCTTATATAAGTTGATGTTTTCCTGAATAAACTGGTCCTGGACTGTAGCTCTTTATCACCTACCTTCTGTGTTGGCTGATTCAAGGAGTCCAGGCCCTCAGCCTGCCGCCGGTTGCGAGCATAGTGTCTGGCCGGTGGAAGCTGAAGGTCCACCTATCTGCGATCATACCGCTATCCTTACAGGATAGACTGCGGGCGATCGCACTCCCGCAAGCTTGCTGAGTGGCGGAGCCGCGGCGGCGATACTACTCAGGGCGAAGCCTTCCATAGGTCGGCCCCTGGTCCCCCCGAGGTTGACAGAGGGTAAGATGGGGGTGAAGGCAATGAGGGAGGGGAATGAGCTAGGGCACGGCGTAAAAAGGACACGCGGGGAGGTGGCGGGAGCCCCGTGTCGAGTGCGCACCATTCCGTCGGGTCACATTTTAGTTTCGGACATTTTAGTTTTTGTTAGCCTTCTGTTCGAGGTCTCCAGAGTCCGCCTCGGCGCCTCGCTTTCGCTTTTTACTTTATTCCAGTAAACTGCAATTTAGATAGATAAGAAATATGGATAATACAAGAGTCAGATGAGACAGGAGGTAGAAGTTTTTATTGTATTTGTTAGAGCCATGATAATAGCCCCCCTCTGCTTTCTATTGTCCTAATTGTTATAGTTTCAGCTTTTCGCATATCTGACCTATGTCGTTTCTTTTTGAAAAAGGGCTGCTGTTGTGCTTGTGCATTCAAAGTAGTCAATTGTTCCCTTTGTTTTGCCAGTTAGTTTTGGCCTCAGTCAGGTACAAACAACTTTTAAGTTAAATGGCCATCTGGCAACTTCGCTCCACTTCAAACTTCTTTGAAAAGAAACTCATTCAGCAGGTGCATGCAAAGATTATTGGCAAGTTATTGGCCAGTGAAAATAAAAAAAAAAAAGGTCAGCCTAGATTGACATGAAAACCCTTCTGAACAACAGCACTACATGTCTTATAAAAACAGGAAATTGATAGTCAAGCCTCAGAAGCCAGACACATATTTCTAGATAGGCTATTTCCTTTTTTTTTCTTTTTAAAAAAACTGCAAAGACTAATATGTCAGAAATAGAAACCAAAAACAAAGATATATGAGTACTGAATTTTCCATTTATACTTTTATACTCTGCCACATAAAGCATTTGATCTCAAAAAAAAAAAAAGCAGTAATCTAAAGGAGGCATCTTAAATTATACTGCTTAGTTAAATTACACTGCAAAGTTAATCACTTTCAGGTGTGCAAACTATGCAAATGTATCTACTTACTTATTATAAAAGCAAGCTTACTTATTATAAAAAGCAATGCACATAGAATTATTAAAGATGAGTAGGAACAAGTCATCTAGGGTTAATTGTGAAAATATTTTCATCAAAAGTTTAAGGGAACTTAGAATGAGTTAACCTTTTTTTGATAACAAACTAATACAAGCAAGAATTTATAATAATACAAGAGCTATTATTTTTATTAGAAAGGAAAAAGAATGATGGAGTCTCCAAATTCTCTGTCAAATAGTTGTACTCCTAATATTTGCATTTACTAGTGCAAAGATTTGTAGTGAACAGCTACAGCTACATCAGATCTTGTGGATTGTTTTAAGTTCTTAGGTACTAGAATAGTGATTCAGACGCTTACCTATTTGTTTCAATTAATGAAGAAAATCTCAAAATCCAATCTTTTAATTGACTGACATGTTTTCACATTCAAGAGAAACTATTACCATACCCTTCCAGGATACTGCAGAGGCACCTCATATCAAGATCCTCCTTAACATTGCTCTCGTGTCAGTGTCTAGAATTAGCATTTTATAATTTCCAGGCTATATAAGAACACTTGTTGCTATGATTCATTGCCAAACATGGAGAGTGCTTAGAATTATGTACTCCATACAAGTCTCTAGACAAGCTAAATAAAGCAGAATGCTTCACAAAACTCCATTTACACTATAATTTAAAAGCATTTAGACTGATACCGACTGAGTATCAGTCAATCTCAGGGCTAGGTGTAAGTTCTGGACTGTGAAGAATATAAGCCTTTCAAACTACCTGAATATTTTTTATTTATAAATAAATTCTCATTGGCCCGAGCATGGCTTCTATTGGCACAACTTGTATTTTTAACAAGCTTTGAGAAGTTTGCAAATTTCTTTTATTCACAAGCACAACTTCTGAATGAGAAAAATATAAAGAAAGAAAATATTTAGACATTTCAGATTTCAGTTTCAAATAGAGCTTGAAAGAACTGGATAGTAGCAGGCAAAGGCGGTAAGGAAGTCTGAAGGAGTCTTGCATCCTTATGTCTATTCCTTTCATATACACAAGGACTGCACAACATGCACTCCGAAGACAGCATACCTCTAAATGAACTAGGACTCCCTTCTAATCATGTAAGGACAATAGGCATTTATGAAATGATGGGCTGTTATGGTGGGCTCTTATGAGGTTGCACCAAGGTTCTCAGCCAATTTGGTCTGTAGGCTCAGGAATGACCCTTCCAAACTGATTCAATTTGCAGTGTAGTAGCAGCCCAATAGATCTGTCATATGCAGGCACAGAAACAAAATAAAGGATGACACAAGTGAAATTTTAGGAATGCAACATGATTTGTCAAAAAACTTTTTTAA
This sequence comes from Crypturellus soui, assembly GCA_032275445.1. Classification (NCBI taxonomy): domain Eukaryota; kingdom Metazoa; phylum Chordata; class Aves; order Tinamiformes; family Tinamidae; genus Crypturellus; species Crypturellus soui. Next base: position 552,336 of record JAUBNY010001187.1, read on the forward strand.
ATAGAACTTTAAGGGAGATCAAATTTTAAGTGGACAGCTTTAAAAATGCTATGATGCAAACAAGTTAATCGACCTAGACTTTCTTAATGTAAAGAAAATAAATACTTTCAGAGTATGTTTTATATAACCTTTTCTAATGTCTCTTTGAAATAAATCACACTTCAGAGGTGTTTTATTCTCTCCATCAACTGTAGCTCAGAAGTTTAGTTAGTGGAATCACAATATATATGAACAGCTCCATAGAATAAGTTACAGGAACTGTTCATGCAGACAACAACTATTGTTGTGGAGTACCACTGAGCCTTGATCCTCAAAACCAACCTTTTTTTCCGAAGTCTCTAGTGAATCAACTGCACAGAACCAGAAGGGTATCTGTTGATCTCATTGACTGTGCCATAATTGTACTTCTTGTGTTTTGGGAAAGTTTAAATTGCCTTTTCTTTTTGTCACTATGAGAGAATGCAAATTTTGCAAAATTCCATTCTTCCTCCTGAAGTCACTACTGGAGTCACTTTGTCAGTTTGGTGACAAAGGATACAGACAAAGCACTCTGAATTCCTTCTTCGCCTCAGTCTTTACTGATAAGACTGACTTGGAGAAATTGCAATCGAGAGAGTTCAGAGAGAAGGTGTGGAGCAGTTCACCCAGGGCACCAATTGCAAGTACATGAAGGACAAGGAGATGATCAGGGTAGGTCAGTATGGATATACAAACGGGATAGAGCATGGATACACAAACCAATCTGAAAGCCCTCTATCACTGAACTGGGTAGAGAAGGGCAGTTTAGGTGGTCCGCTTGACTTCAGAAAGGCTTTTAACACTGTCATCCATAATGTTCTTAAGGCAAGCTCAGGCTTGTACAGGATAGATGAGCAGTGAAGTGGATTGAAAATTGGTTGAACGGCAGAGTTAGGAGCGTTATGCTCAGTGGCACAAAATCTAGTTGGAGAGTTGGATGCCAGTAAGTAGTGGTGTACCTCAATAGTCAATATGGATTCTAACTCATTTACTCCTCAATGACCTGGAAAAGGGGATAGAGGGCACCTACAGTAAGTTCGCAGATGATACAAAACCGGGGGGAATGGCTAACACCCCAGAGAGCTGTGCTGCCATCCAGAGAGACCTTGACAGACCAGTGAAATGGGCAGAGAAGAACCTCAGGAAGTCCAACAAAGGGAAATGCTGTGTCCTGCACCTGTAGGTGGAATAACACCATGCACCAGTACAGGCTGAAGTTTGACCTTCTGCAAAGTAGCTCTGCAGAGAAGGAGCTGGGACACCTGGTACAAGAAGTTGACTATGAGTCAGCAATGTGCTCTTGTTGACAAGGAGGCCAATGATGTCCTGGGATGTATTAGGCCAATATTGGCCTAATACTGGGATGTATTAGTTGCCAATAGGCAGAGAGAGATAATCCCATCCCCTCTACTCATCCACAGGTGCAGTGTTGTGTACAGTTCTGAGCTCCCTAATACAGGAAAGGCATGGAGCTACTGGAGCTAATTAAGCAAAGGGTTGCAGAAGCATTGACAGGATGCCTCTGTCAGTATCTTCACAGATCGAGAGGTTGAAATCTATGGGACTGTTCAGTCTGATGGAGGAAAGACGGAGTTATACACATCTTATCAATGTGTTTAAATATCTGAAAGGAGGCCATGAGAAATATTGAGCTAGACTTTCTCAGTGGGGCACTTTAAGTAGTAAACATGCAGCCTGGGGAGACAAACATCATGTGTAGTCTACAAAATCTTTTGGATCAGAACAAAAATGAAAACAGTTAATTACAAAAATCTTTCACTCAATTAAATAGTTTGTCCAGGAGTAAGATGCATTCCCCTGAGCATAATCATTGAGGGCAATTAAATCTATATCCCAAACATAACTCCAAAAGAATGAATTGAGAGAGACAGCACTGAAAGTAATACTTAGAAACACTGAACTCCCATCTCTGTTTTTTCAGGTTATGCCTTAGAATCTATGGAGAAAAAGTAGCTACACAAGGAGCACGTAAAGTTCCAAATAAAGTGTTATTCCTATTTGACTTCTATATAGCTTTCTATTTCCAGTCTCAGTCTTCTAAACAATATTCAATCTTATTTTTTTAGAGAAATCTTTTCCTAGTTGCACTAAAAGGCTTCTCTCTTGTGAGGAGCAGGTTGAATCAGGGTGACACTGACAAGCACATGTTGTGCTGTCTCCATGGAAGTAGCAAATCCAAACAAAGTAGCATGTGGAAGCATCCAGAAGAGACTTGCACCTGTGCCCATGGATTTCAGGAATGGAAGAATATTTCCTGCTAAGCTGCAAAGCAGCAGCATGGGATCTTAAATTGCCAAGTGCAGACTTTGGGAAGGCGTTCTCTGTGGCAGGTGTAAATCGTTACTTCCCTCTCTCCAAGAAGCAGATGGCTGAGGAACAATTTTGTGTCTGGATGTGCCTCGAATGATTATCTCCCTCTCTCCCTCTCTCTTGTCTTGTCCTCTTCACTTCTGAGTCAGTTTTGTTCTAGTTGCTGAACTCATCCTACCTCACTCACTGAAATGTAATATGCTTGCTAAAGGAGTGGTTTATGTTTGTGAGGATGAAAAATTGTGGTTTAATTGACATGCATAGTGCAAAAACACTGTCACAAAGCCTAAAGAGATGAGCTGATTTTCTCATCCAGAGTCTCCTGGATTAAAAGCAGTGGTAGACAGAGGTTATTTCAGGTGCCTGGGCTCGACATCCCAACAGAAAACAAATATCCAGTTCTTTGTATCCTCTTCTATATGACCTCTCTCCCTACTGTGGACTGTTTCATATTCTCTTGACTCTGACACGATCCTTTGGAAAATGAATATTAAGACTTGTATGGGTTCTTTGGAGGTTATTGATTTGTAAAGACCATGTAACCTCCTATTTGTTTGACTTTTATAGATTGACTGATAGAGAAATAGCTGAGTTGTTAGTTAATACAATGTAGATATAGAAGTGTTTCCTACAAAAAATTGTTGACGGCAATTAATGTATTATACACATCTCTAAAAACTGTCATACCATATTATTTCTCCATAGCAACTCCATTTACAGTGCCTCAAAAATTGACTTCGATGTCATGTTATTAATAAATTGAGCTTTTATAAAAAGACTAAGATAACTGGCATACCTTCTAGTAAGGCATTCCTGAGGCAGTTATATACCTTCTTCTTTGGTTTGTATTTATCATTAATAAAATTTGGCAGTCATACACAGATGTACATATGAATATAGAAACAGATCAGACAAATAACCAGGTAGCCAGCACATTTACAACAGACTAAATAGTCACTAATATTATGATTTTTTCCTTAATAATGTAGTTATTAAAGTATTAAAGGTAAGTTATTAAAGTATACTGTTACTGTTAAAGTCTACTGTTAATGTATTACAATACATTTAAATACATGTAAAAAGGTGCATTTGCTTTAAACATATTCACCGTGACACCAAAGGTCGTGAAACAATTTTCAGTGAAAGCGAAAATTTATCTAGATGAGACCAGGAACAACAACAAAAACATTATTGTTTATAATAACAATTGTATGGTATTTCTGTAATTAATCTGAAGAATGAAAATACTAGTATAATAATCCCTTACTCACTGGGAATGTCAAAATTGTTATTACTCGGAGATCTCTGCAGAACAAATACTCTACATAGTAGAAAGAGATGACAGAAAAACAGTAATGCAACTTAAGATAATTCAGTCTATAAAATAAAAATGTAAGTAGTGGTGTGTTTTTAAGACTTGCATTATTATTTTACCACACACCTTTATCCATTCAGTTCCAAGCCATGTAAGCTGTTATAGTGATAAAGACTTAAAAGAATATGATAGTAACCTGATCTACTTTCTGGGACGGTACTGGGAAAGGATGTTATTATTTGGGCATAACTGTGGTTGTATCTTTTTTTTCTGTATAGAGACCTTTAATAGATAATGGTGTACATAGGAGTTAGTAAGAATTTGTACACAAATGTGTGAACTCGAATTACTGAGTGATGTGGAAAAAATGTTGTTTTGTAGTTTACAGAATAGAACTAAAACAAGAAGGCTAAGAGAGGAGGAATATGTCAGACAGTCAAAATGTAAGTGACGTTGCATACTGATCACTGTGAAAATCATTTGGCTTAGAAATGCTGTATAAGGCATAGAAAAGGTTATAATAGTAGTCTTGACACCAGAAATGAGGAAGACTGTCATCATATCAAGCCAAACCAAACTCCAGCTCAGGTTTTTAAAATTTTGATAAATGTAATCATATCTTCTATTTCAGCATTCCTATATTGCATCTTAAAACAGTTTAAGAGACTAAGGAGCCAAGAGAAAGAAAAACAGAATGTTCTTCCAGCTTCAAAATTTAATGAAATCTAACACTGAAAGCCACACAGCCCAGAAAATGCTATATATATAAAAAAACAAATTCACTTTCTCTGGAGAGCTTTGTCAACAAGCTGCATGCTCACAAAGTTCAGAGAATAGTGCAGATGAGCCACATGTTTTGCAAGTTACCAAAGGGGTGGAGCACCTGCAGCAATCTCATATATCACTTGCTTACCTGAAATATGAGGCAGATGAATCTTAGTTCTTTTAGAAATTGAAGCAAGCAAATGATATGCAAAACTGTACTATATTTAGACTGTATGTTGCATGCATTGCCATTAAGTATTCTGTTTGTGCCTGAGCACATCAATCCCTGAAGCATTTGTATAGATTTACCCTTCTGTTGATGTAGAGCATTGTAAAATTTAACACCATGTTCCTACTGTCATATATGTCTTTCCCTTTGAGAAGGAGAATAAAGTTTTATTAAGTTTTATGGCCATTCACATAATGGAATACATAAAGGGAACAATTTAGAAGCATTTGCAACTCTTCCAGGAATATTCTTAATTTAAAACTTATTTTGACACCTCTCTTTGAGTCCTTCATCTGAGTCAAACTATGACTCAGATAAAGTATAAGCAATGTATGCTGGAAGAGAAGAGCATTTAAACATATGAGTAGAAGCGTTATCAGTATATTTTATTGCAGATACACAATCTATTTTTATGCAAGGGCTTTAAGCTTGAATTTCTGATACTGGAAACCCAGGGTACTCAGACAATGTTAAATAAAAATAAAATAATGTTTATTTTACTTCAGTGTTACTTTTGCTTTTCAGTTTAAAGGAATCATTCAAAATGGATGTTCATACTACAATCCACTCAACAGTAAATGCAGCCTTCATAAGACCTCTGATTTCACTTGGCTTGATACACTTAAGTTTACAAATATCAAATATTCCCTTTCCCAGTGCCACTGTTTTTCTTTATATATTCAGTAGACAGGATTCACCTGTGAGATAATTGCTTGAGAAAGGGGAAATTAGGGAAAAACTAGGGCCTAACAGATGTTATGGCATTACAGAAGCTTGCTTGAGGTCAGAGGCAGTTACTGCTTCCAGGATGGTTGGTTTGTTCAGAATCTACTTATCCACAATTCCCTTGGAATCATCTGCCCTCCTAGCACAGACTAATTAGAGTAAATGAAGAGTGGAGCAGAATGAAGACACTGCGGCCAAACTCTGTTGTACTCCCTGCAGAGGTGGAAAACTGATTGTATCATACAGCTAGACACATAATATGATAAGATGTCTGGTGTTGGGCCAGCAATGGTGGCAGATCAGTCTCTTCCGATGGACCTTGCTCAGACTTTTAATACCAATACACATCCTCATCCCAAATGTTACCCTCCTCCAAGGAGCAACCACTTCTCACTGAACATGCTCTCTAAATTTTCAGTTGACTTGAGAGACTTCTTAAACCAATGAATAATGAAAGTAAGTATGACTAGTGTCACTCAAGCTCCATCTAAATGTAAAATAAAATACTTAAAGATGAAGTACGGAGGGAAGTCATAGACAGTGGGAGGGAAGGAGGAAGAAGAAAGAACAAAGTAGGCAGAAAGAGGGAAGAAGGAAGAGGGGAGAGGGAAGACTCCATCATAACTTCTGGATCACTCAGTGCGCTTAAACCCTTTCCTTCCATCGGATCAAGACACCACTTGAGGAGACTCCTCAAGGTTGAGAGTCCTCTCCAGTCTTCTGGGGTGGGTGGTGATTCTGCATTTGTACACTAGGCATTAGCTAAAAACCCTACGCTGCAATACAGAATTTCCTATACTAGCATCCGAAACCTTTGTAAAAAATCCCAGAGGGCTGCGCTGATATCCAGAGGGACCTGTACAGACTGGACAACTGGGAGATGAGAAACCTTATGAAATTCAGCAAGGCCAAGTGAAAACTCCTGAACCTGGGGAAGAATAACCACAGACACCAGTACAGACTGGAGACTGGCCTTCTGGAGAGCAGCTCTGTAGAGAAGGACATGAGCGTCGTGGTGGATGACAAGTTGACCATGAGGCAGCAGTGTACTGTGGTGACCAAGAAGGCCAATGTGGTCCTGGGGTGCATTAAGAAGAACATCTCCAGCAGGTTACAAGACGTGATCCTGCCCCTCTACTCAGCCCTGGTGAGTAGTCTGGAGTACTGTGTCCAGTACAAGAGGGATGTAGATCTCCTGGAGAGAGTCCAGGGCTGGGCCACAAGGATGATCAGGGGCCTGGAACATCTGCCCTATGAAGAAAGCCTGAGAAAGTTGGGCCTGTTCAGCCTGAAGAAGTGAAGGCTGAGAAAGGATCTAATCAGTGTGTACAAATACCTCAAAAGAGGGAGTGAAGAGGATGGGGCCGGCCCCTTTTCAGTGGTGGCCACCAACAGAACGAGAGGTAATGGCTACAAACTTAAATAGCAAAAGTTCCACAGGAACTTAAGGAAAAAATTCCTAACCATGAGGGTGACAGAGCACTGGAACAGGTTGCCAAGAGAGGCTGTGGAATCTTCTCCTCTGGAGATCTTCAAAACGTGCTTGTACCACATGCTCTAGGTGACCCTGCATATGCAGGGATGTTGGACTAGATGATCTCTAGAGGTCCTTTCCAACCTTAAGGATTCCATGATTCTTCGGAAGGTTGCGTTTGAATAAATTGTGCTATTTGTGAACTTTACTGCTTGTTTGGAAGACGATCCGACCTACAGGCAAGAGAAGCTAATACTGCCAGTGTTGGGTCTATATTTGATCATACTATTTGTAAACTCAATTCACTGTTTTGAACATGATCGGAGCTACAGTCAACAGACTGTGAATCAGGTACTGCCAGGGCCAGGCCTATAGTTACCACAGTATTTGGTATCCCTATTAAGGGATGAGTCCAGCCGCCTCTAAACTTTGAGGATCAGCTAGAAAAAAAGAGGATTAATCTCTTTACCGAATTTGTGCTCCCCTACCCCAGCCTTCAAACTGCAACAATTCCATACACAGAGATCGACATGTGAGAATGATCCTTAAGTTCCTTTCATAGTTAACACAAATTTAGTCACTGTGTGTCAGATTTAGTTATTTGCTCCACCCTGAAATAGCCAGCTAATGGCCGGTCATTCACATCGCTCTTTAGAGAGCTTTCATAAACAGGCCTGCAGCTCAGTTTATAAGTAAGGCATTTAAAAATGTCATGGTATTTAGTTCAATTAGTTTATAGCCTTAGAGCTTGATCGCTCTTTGACTGAAAGCTCCACTAGTTATTGTTTGTTTACCCAGCAAAACCTACAGCAAGTCAGCTACTGTGGCTACTGTGAATTTGCACAGCTCAGCAGTCTTTCATGAGTGTCCATTGAGTCCTTGTACTTTCTGTTATGTAGGAGGGCCAGAGTCTTTAGATATTCCTCTGAAGTCCAGACTAAAATGTTGCAAGTCACTTTACATAGAAATATTTTTTAAACGCCTTCAAACTATCTTTGAGAAGCTGCTTGTGAGAGAAGTTGCATAGCATCTGAAAATGCTTTTGCGCTAAATGACTTAATTCTTTCTGATACACAAGAAGGTGTTAGTGTCAATATTCTTAATGCCCCAGATGGCCTTCCAATTCTTTTTATGCTTGCTAGCATGAGACCTTGTTAGCAGGAAAGTCCTTGATTTCAATTCCTGGGGCAAAATGCCCTGGAATTGATCCACAGAAAGATTTTCAGACAGAATCTCCACTCTTTTTACTGTCTAACCTAAAGGGCAGAGCATCTTTTGGGAATTTCAGAAATCAAAGTTCTTATTTTGCCTAAGGAAATTCAGATTTCTCTTGTTTTCTGTCAGGCGAGTTAACACTAGGCTACAGGTTTTGGAATATTCAACATTAGAAGCAATAAATACTCTTTCAACAACAACAATAACAACAAAAGTTAAAACTATTGAGAAAGAAATTCAAGAATCATTCCACCAGAGAAAGGAAACTAAAAGGTTAGTAGTCTTTGTTGTCTGAAGTTTCATTTACTGATCCTGGGGATGTTCATATATCTCTTACATGCAAGCTATCAAACAAAAGGTGTAGGAAAGTGAGGGAGTAGGATCGAGTACTCAGAATGCTTGAATCTCTAATAGTAGATGACCCCACATCTATTGTTTTGTACTTCTGTTGATCTAGATAAGTTACAGCTTTAGAAAGGTACTATACATTTTTTTTCTTTTCTCTTACACAAAACTGTAGAAGTGGTTATTTCTTCTCTCTACCAGAATCAACATTTGTTAGGCTCAGATGACTTCATTTTGAGAAAGATTTGTTCCTGGACTTGAGCAATCAGAAACCTTTAAAAATAAAGCTAACATGAAACACCCCCTTTTCTACCCTCTACTGATAAGGAGAGGATAGCTTAAGTCCGCCATCACTATATAACTAGAACTAATCAAACAGAAAATTTAGATTACCATGATAATTCTGTGGCTTTATTTTCATGTTATGAGGTTTGGCTTAATGCAGCAATCAACACAATAGTGCTTTCCATTTACACTACTTTCATCATTACTAGACTCTCCATTTGTCTCATGAAACACTGGTTTCAAATGAGAAATAGATCTCTCTTTTTTCAGGAAACATTGTGCTTTCTTCTGTGCTGAAGTGTTAGGAAGATATCATTAACTTCCTCACTTACACGCTAGGTTGATCTGAACAACTTTACCGTAAGCTCAGAATAGGGCAGAACCTCCTGGGCCAGACAAGTTCCTACCTCTCATCACTTATCTCCCGGAGGAACGTCCTGGAAATTTGAATGAATCAACTTTTTTTTTTTTTTGAGTAGGGGAAACTTTTGTGTGTGTGTGTGTGAGAAATGTTATTTTTGTCCAAACTACAACAACAACAGCAAAGGTAATTGGGTGAAATTCTGCTAAGAAAAGAATCATTTGAGACAAAGATTGGGTAGGCGAGCCAACGGTTTATCCCAGGGTATGTGGATGTAGAAGGCCCTGTAGCGTGAAGGCACCAGGTCCATTTATGAACAGCATCCAGCATCTGTGTTCAGGTTTCCCATTTCATTCCAATCAGAAATAAAAACTTTTTCAAAATTTCAAAAAATTTCACACATGGAAATTTTGACAAGCTTCTGCAGAGAAGCACAGCTGTATTTTTGCAAAATGAATTGGCAGACAAGGCAAAACAACTCAAAAGATTCTCCTTCAAACAGTCACTCTCTCTTGTTTAAAGTCAGAGGGGGAAAGCCAGTTTCTCTGTTTGCAGAGACTGAGAAAGTAATGAGATGTGAAATGCAGTTTTTAAATGCTTTTATGCACTTAAATATATATTAGGGTTAGAAAAAAATAAAATTAGAAACAAAAATATTAAAAAAAACCTTCTAATACTTAGGTAGAAATAGAAAAATTAAAATCGTTAACAAGTAATAGAGCTAACTTTTCTCTCTGAGATTCTCTGGAAAACAAAGGAAAGAATCATAAAAAGAGTTTTAATAATTTCTAAGGTGACTCTACAGGCATGAAAGACAAAGATAAATATATATTTCAAATAAGAAAAATATAAGTAACCACTGAAGATTTTCAACTTACTCTTGTTTGTTCTGTTTTGACCAACATCACATGGCAAAGTACCATTAAAATAGGCAGATGAATTGCAGTAAAGATAATTATATGCATTGATATGAATAATGAATTGCAGTAAAATAAAAGGCATGCATCAGTAGTCTTCTCATAATTAGTAATGTTAATTCTTGTTTTTAGCCTTTTTACTGCATATGTTTATATTACAATGGAAAATATTCTTTGATTCTGCTAAAATTTTAGTTCAACATTTGTAGTTTTCAGCTAAACTATTTTCTGTAAGATGTAAAGTTCATTCTATTTCAGTTCATTCTATTTCACTCTCAGATCTGCCAGCTGAAATCTCTGAAGACTGACTGCTTTACGATTACAGATTTACTAATAAATATCATATAGATGGATAAAACAATCCTTGTCTTCTGCATTCAAAAAATAATTTTCAATTTCATGCATTTTTAAGATCAGGCCCTTTGTTTTATTTTCTTCCTGCTCAATTCAGCAAGGTTTGGAACCTTGCTGTCTAGTTTCTTACCTCTACACATTCAACAACTCTGTATCTACTTCATTTCATTGTTTTTCTCTTGCTCAGCTTTATACATGACTCATCTCTCAAGGTAGTCTTTCTTTCTTTCTTTCTTTCTTTCTTTCTTTCTTTCTTTCTTTCTTTCTTTCTTTCTTTCTTTCTTTCTTTCTTT
>JAUBNY010001187.1:583533-605892 GCA_032275445.1 Crypturellus soui
GACAGAACTAGAGGAAATGGCCACAAACTAAAGCATCAAAAGTTCCACAGGAACTTAAGGAAGAACTTCTTGACAGTTAGGGTGACAGAGCACTGGAACAGGCTGCCCAGAGAGGTTGTGGACTCTCCTTCTCTGGAGATCTTCAAGACCCACTTGGATGAGGTCCTGTACCATGTGCTCTAGGTGGCCCTGTGTGTGCAGGGGGATTGGGCTAGATGACCTCTAGAGGTCCCTTCCAACCTTAGGCATTCTATGATTCTGTGATGATTCTAATATATATATTTTAAGTAAGTAGTCTGTAAATTTCAAAGTCTTACAAATCCATCTATCGGTAGTTGCTTTTCCATACTTTGTGGCAGTTTCTATATTTTGCTGACCATAAGCCATTCTTTGGAAGATTCTGCCTGATTTCAGCATTTAAGAACAAAAAAAGGCTTTCTGAATATGGCTTGGATTAAAAACAAAGAAGACAGCTGTTGGATAAACAGGTCAATTTTTCTGATTAAGACCCACAAAAATCAGCCTGCTGCAAACAGCCTGCCCTTCTCACCTACTGCAGTGAAGGCAGAACAGTCTTATCAGGTAAGGTCATTTTGTACAGCAGCTCTGCAGTTTCTGTCTCATCCTTCATTAATCCAAGGGATAACCAGTAGGAATCCAACAACTCCTCATCACTACAGTACTAAGCAGTATCAAAGCAGGTTGTCAAGAGTTACATTTCCTTTGACTATGTGAATAAGTAAGAATAATAATATCCAACAAAATAAATCCTAATAACAGTTACTGGGGACATTACTGTTGTGGGAAACAGCTACCTTTACTATTTTATTCCTTATTCCGATGGTGTGTAACATGCTTCACCTTTGTACTCTATGAAAAAAAAAATGAAAAATCCTTTAATAATTTTGGGATGGGGGTGCTATTTACTTATTTACTTTGATGCTCACAGATTTCCTTTACCTACCTTTTCCTATTAGAAAACAGTTTCTGCCTAGGATGCAAAATTAATGTGGTTCTGGCAACTGAAGTAAATAAATGTCTTTTTATAGGAAGAATGTGGTAAAATGTGGATCACATAAGAACACAGTCACCATAATAAATTCTCACCTGCAGAGCTTTTGTCCTTTAGCACATGGTGTTTCACAAGAATCTCTATACCTACTTTGATACATCAGGTAGGTTGATAAGCATTCTTGACACTATAATTTCATACCAGCAAAGACATTGTATTATTGCTGAAGTCTCTATTTTTGGTATAGTAACTCTGAAGAAATATAAACATGATAATAAGAACCTGCAATGGTATTTGGGCGGGTATTGTTGCCTGGCACCAGGGAAGACAAAATCACAAAGAACATGCTGATAAATTCCCAAATCATTCCTTTCTTGTAGCAGTGTGATGTGCTCTGTGTATTTCCCCCATCCATGATGTTTACTTCAGCAGTCTGATGTTCCCCAGTGATACTGCATGAATAAAAGAGCAAGCAGCAAACTGACAATTTATCACAACTCTACTAATGCAAACTCCATGTGGTGTTCTATTCCTCTTTTCTTCCTTAATGCTTCTTATCAATGTTTCAGAGTGGTTGTCAAAAGCTGTTCAAAAATCTGTTATCTCCAAATGTTATGTAGCTTAAGAACTCCAAAGGGGACTGTATAAGAAAAGCAGAATTTGGCATCCAGTCAACATAATTCTTTTTCTAATGTTTTATATGGCGTACAATTTATTTCATTTAGGTTTTAACTTAAAGTGTTTCTGAGGGATAGGTAATGCAAACATTAGGCTAACCAATAACTGCCGGACAACAAAGCTGAAAAAATAAACTATATAATACATATTTTTTGATTGAATTAGGAAAAATTGAGTCAATAGAAAGATTTTTGCAAAGGCAAACCTTGCATTAGAAAGATGTTTACACTAAGCACTGTGATATTAAGTTGCGGAGAAAATACACAGACATTACAGCCAAAACAGAAAACTGAGAAAAGGCCAAAACTATTCAATAAACTCTGAATGGGCTAACATTTTCCCTTTGCACCAGAAGTTTTCTGTAGATGAGTAAAAATGAGACAAGAAATAACTATCGGAATGGATTAGGTGAAAGTATAAAAAGAAATCAGGATCTAGGAATAAAATTCAGTACAGTAAGCATCTTTACCTCAGTTCCACTACACAGCTGTTTCTCATGTTTGAGTATGTGAGCAGCTTTATGATTTATTTTATCTTTGACCCACTGAAAAGCCAGAAAAAGATTCAAAATGGACGCTCACCAGAAATGCTCTCTCAAAAAAAATCAACATCATTATTTTTTAATGATCTTACTGTAATAAGAATGTAGAATACTTCTTGTTTTATGTAGGACACAGGTTTACAAATGTTTCTGGGGTGATTTCTCAGTAAGAGAGATATCATCTGCCTAACTACCTAAATAGTATGGGCAAAGAATAAAGGTTACTTCATTGACATATAGTTTAACAGGATTCTGTAAAGCAATGGAGGTTCTTCAGGCAAGAGGCTATGTCTTTGTACTCTGTGTTCATTAATTATATTTTGAGTTTGATGGGAATATATGGACCTACTGCAATGAAAAAACAGCAACAACGATTGTTGACCACCTGGCAATTTACTGTTAATGAAACAAGTTTCCCTAAGAATTACTGTTGGCTTGCTGCCTTCAATTTGACGTCAGCCCATGAAAATCATAGCTTCTTTCAACCCTTTTTTATTGTTCATTCATCCATTAATTCAGTCTGTCAGTGAGTCAGTTATTTTATTTAATTGCGAAATCAATTGAAATTGGTTTAACTAACTTGAGAGCATTTGAGCCAATATTCTTGCTTTGCTTGCATGAAATGGTACTATTGTCCATCATTTTCATCAAAGACTTGTTTTTCATTAATTAAAGAATTTACATCAGTGTCTTTGCCATTTAAAAGTTGACATATAATGCTTGGAAGAATAGACACATACTAAAAAAAACCCTTAAATCTAATCACACCATATTAAGTATCTTTTTAAAACATCAGTGCTCATAATTTTAAAAGAACAGAGGCTGAGATTAGCAGTACCTGTAAGTTTTGCCCAAAAGTCAGGTTAATTTCTGTTGTCAGATTTCCTGACCCAACTTAGTTTACATATGAGATCCAATTTATAGTTCCATACCACCTGTTTTGACAAAAGTAGTGAAAAAAAAAGGAAGAAAAGTGGCAAGAAGAAAGTGCTTCCATCAAATTGCTACACATGTAAAGAACATCATATAGAAGATGTTACCTGTTTTGTGATCATTTAAATACCAGGGGATCTCTTCTGGTTGTAGGTGTTCTAGTTCTTTTCCCTTGAACAGCATCCTCTAATTATTTGGACACTACTTCATTAGCACTATAGTAATTTACTGAAATGGAAGAAGTGTACAGTTATGGGAATCTCTGTGGCCCTTAATCAGCTCTACTTACCTCAGGATTGAAAGCAGATTTTATTTGAAGTTCTGACAGTCAAGGGACTGCTTGAGGCAATTCTTTTTCTATTTCAGCACTCCTTTTCTATTCATGAGTTTTGGTAAGTTATACTGTATTCAGAGATCTGCATGCTTCCTGCTCCAAGCAAAGAGGATGCCAAAATCTCATTTTCTTCTTAATCATCAACTGACAGTTTGAGTTCATAGGACACAAAGCACTTTTTTTTTTTTTTTTGAGGGTCACATGAATGTGGTTAATGAGTGAATAAGGAACTGGTTCCAAGTTTTTAAACAGAACTTTCTTTTTTCTCCTGCCTCCCCAGGGTTCACATGGTATTTTGGATGGCCAAGTCAGTATGTGTTTTAAAAAATGATGTATATATTTAATATTGTTTTTACTGTTTCCTCTGGTGAATGCAAAATTTTCTTTTCCTATTTTGTCTTTCTCCTCTTCTTGATTATGTTCCACTTTGACATAGTGCTATTTACTCTTCAGTGAAGTGTACCTTTAAATGCACTTCATAGAACAGTATAAAGATGCGTTCCTACAGTAGATATGTCTCTTCACATTCTATAACCTTCTTGTAAAAGCGCTTCATATCTGAACTAAATCAGGAAAAAATCCAGTCCCTGAAAAGTACATGCAAGCAATAAATCTTTATAGCAATACCTTAGCAGAATGAAAACAAATAAATAAATGAATACCTCAACTCTCACTGCTCTAGCCATCTGAGCTTACTTGAGCTCATCCTGCAATGAAACTCCTTCTTTTAAAGACTCGTGGAGTTGATCCCCAATGCTGTTGGCACATTATAATGAAACAAAGTGAGATGACAGAAGGAATGGGAACAGAACAGCTTTAGAGGATTCTTCATATGACAGAACTATTTCAAAGTGCTTTATGGAGGGCATTACACTTGTCCTTTTCCTCTGTCATATTTCATGTCCCCCAATAGGGACTGGCAATGAGGATAAGAGAAACGCTGACTATCAAACGAACTGTCTCTGTCTCTTTCTTACTCCTTCTAAGAAGAGGATAATCCCATCTTTTCGTAACACAGTGACATTGCCCAGGTCTTTCTCCATGCAAGGATTAAGAAGAAAAAATGGGGGTGGAGCTGTGAGGGGAGAACAACCTCGATGTCATTCCTACTTTCTCCACTTCATGTTTTCCTGTCTGACTCAGAAGACAAATCAACTCTACCTTGTGCTCTTTTAGATTTAAAGGTTATTAACAACTGCAACACTAACCTGCTCAGATCTTATTTTCATTAGCTTAGATAGGATAGCAGGATTAGGCGAGCTGAAAGGTGCATGACATGTTTTAGTTCTGTTTGATGCTTCTGCCTTCGTAAATGTCAGAAGCAGGGAACAGAGTATTAATAATAATTTGCATCCAGTGTGCTAACGGCAGCGCTCCAAGAGCATGCGTTCTGTAAAACAGAGCTCCAAAATGGCGAGCCCCCGCCCTCTTTTTTTTAACTTTGCCAAAAAAACAAACAAAAAAAAGCAAACAAGCCCGTTCAAGACAGATCTGACAAATGCAGGGTTAAATAAAAACACTAGTATCTATTTAAAAGCAGAGAAGCAGTTTGCCAGAGCAGTTATTTCATGTTAATCACTTTGTATTTACTGCAGCTTGAGAAAGACACATTTGTTATGCAGACAGTGTTCATTGTCGTAGCTTGATCATTAATGCACTGCTGCCAGCAGCAAAATGAATTAGCTCTCTGAATACTAAACTGGGAAACCAATGTTGAACCAGAGAGCGGCACAATGACACTTACAGGATTAAAATATACTACCCAGCTAAGAGAGGGTGCATTTGTGGTCTTTTCTAACTACTATCTATTTTTAAGATTAGTATTAATAGAAAGTCTCTTTGGAATGGTTGAAAATTGCAGAACAAACAATAGCCACCATTTATGTTCCCATGGGAGTTTATACCCTTTCTGGAATATAAGTCTCTCATGGGTTATTTCCCATGCTTGACCACAGTCATTTTTTTCCACATCAACAATTTATCATTTATTCCTTTAAATGCATGCTTTGAATTTCTGCAATTCCTAGAATACTGTAGATCCATGGCAGCACTGTGGAAAGTACATGAATACAAAACATTGAGGAATCAAAGCCCTACTTTGTCTATGAGGAGATGTCACAGCCATGTGCAAAAGCAGAGTATCAAAGCAAATGCCACCTGTCACTCCAAATGTTTTTACATTGATTTTGATGTCACTGTGTCACAAGAATAACAACATTAATATCAAAACGTGAGGTAGTTACTATTAGCTATAACCTGCTATGCATAGGAAGGCTAATTATGTGTTTAAAATAGAAAAAAAATACTTTGTTGGCCAAATATTTTGGGGAATTTACAGTCTACCCATTTATTTTAATACTTAGGCTATGTCTATGTAATAAGACGCGCCCAGATCAGAACTGAAGACAGTAGCTTCCTTCCTATAACCATATAAACTTTGGGCTTGATCTCCTGAGATACTGCATGCAGGACACTCCTGGACATTCAAAAATAAAGGCAACACAAACCAATAAAAACGTGTGTATATCAAGAATAGCATCCTGTGCATGAAGACATAATAAAATAAACCCTAAGGAACATAATTCTGAGCTAAGTCATAAGGTAGAAATCCAAATTCTACCTGAAATTGTTAGCTTCTCCTAGAAAGGAAAGTAGGTAAGTGACACAATATAAGTTTTGGCACTTATATGTAAAGATAAGTACATCAAAACTCTGCCATCTCAACAGTTAATTATGGTAAATGCTAAAAACTATTATAGAGTTGATACTAATCTTGATCAGTTTTGCTAATTAACATTTTCAAGCTAGTATTTTTAATACAGTAAATAATAACTGCCTCTATTTTCTACTTGTTATTTCATATGTTCTTTCTCATGCAGGCCTTCAGCTTTATAAGGATATAACACAGAAGACTGATGCTGAAACAGTTGAGCGAAAGGGGAACTAGTCATCGCTATCACGCAATGTTCTGACCTCAAAGACTAACTATCTAACCATTATCTAAAGATTATTTGTTTAGTAGTGAAATAATACTTTTTAGTTAATTAAATGCTTGTTCAGAACTGTGAAATTATTTAAGCAGTATGAATTGTATAAATACTGAAGTTATTGGATGGTCTTTTCCTTCCCATTTTCAAACACATTGCAATCATAACTTCAAGCTCCATGGAACAACTTGTGTGTAGGGAATGCTCACTTCACTTCTAACAACAGCACTGTAGCCTGTTCTTCAGTAGAATACACCAGATGGTTAGCAATAGATTATGGGACTTAAAGCAACATATAAGGCAAAAATTATACTTTCCTCAGTTTACAGCTACTGGTATTTCCTGTAAGCAGAAAGCAGTTAAAACAAGTAGACCTTCCTTCAGAAAAATGCAATAAACATTGCTTGAAAAGAAAAAAAATAAAAGAAAAAAAAGAGAGAGAAAATTTTCATAACCATTCCACTTAGGTGTACACTGAAAATTTCTGAAAGGTGGAGCATCATCTTTCATTGTCATAGTCTATGACACTGTGCAGATTGCACAAGAATCCATCCTCTATTTACAAAATGGATCTATGAGATTCCCAGTTTGGAAATATGGAAATTCCCAGTTCTATTTTCTAAAGAATTGAATGCACGACATGTTAATTGATCATGATGTTTGAGAAATACTTAAAAAATAATTGCAATATCTTCCATTCGTGTTCCAGAGCCATTGCTGCACTTTTCTTCTTCATTTCTCTTAATGATTCTGAAATATACTGAACCATGTTGTCATTTGTCTTGTAGTTATTTTAGTTATGTTTGGTTAGGCAACCTGAGACCCACAGGCACAGAAGTCATTATGTTTATCACTATTATTAAAGAAAAAAAACTTCATATTCAATTACACTATCTTTCTCCTGACAAACAGATTTTGAAGGAGAACAGTAAGTATTGTCAATATTGCTTATTTGTTTCTTAAATCAGAAATTAGATTTTGCACAGTGTATAAATACATATCACAGAAGAGTCTTTCCACAAAAATAAATGTTATGTCAATGCCATTTTTTGTACATAAATTTCCTATACACCCTCAACCCCCTCAAGGAACCCTCAGGAAACCAGGTTGCCTTGTACAGCACCAAATACTTCATGGAATAACAAAAAACAGAGGTATTTTACCCTTTGGAAACCATCTCCCAGAACAAGAATATTTCCTTACAAGTTTTGTTCACTGTAGTAATAGAGTGAGGTAGTTATGGTCTTATTCCAAGTCCTTTCATTTATCTTTCCTTATTTTCTCTTTCTATAATGCCCCTGTCCACCCTATCTTCAAATATTTTAAAAATAATTATATTATGTTACCATTGTTCATGTCTTTTAGCATCTGCAACTTTTGCAATTTTTTGCACCTTTTTTTACTTTACTGATATCATAAAAGGAGTGATCCACATTTTGTTGATCCGTATTTTGCATGATCCATATTTTTGTTAGTATAGATACATATATACCTATGTATAGTATACATATATAAATATTTTGTATGTAAATAAATAAACCTATATACAAATATAAATAAATATATGAATATTGTGTATAAATACAAGCTAAAAATATTGCCTTTAATCTTCCTGTACATATAGAAACTTATATTGTACTCTCTCTTGACTCTATTGCTACACTCAATTATTGTTGACCAGCTCCTTAGTTAGCAGGGCTGTCATTTTCTGTTCATTACAGTTTTGTTTGGGGGATTTATAGCTGGTTCTGTCTTTGCTTCATTAGCTCCTCTATGCTTTAGCCTGCCTTCAATCTCATGAAGGGAAGGAGGAAGGGAGGAGACATATATGCACTGCAAATATCCTCCATAGCACATGAAAGTAGTATGGTCAAGAACCACTTGCTCATAAAAGTACTGCAGTTTCTTTGAGTAATGTGATTGCATTCACATATTTCTATGACTTAAATGATACCCTGAGACATGTTCCAGAGAAAAATCTATATGTGAAAAATAATAACAGAACACAAATTGCTTTTTATTTTCTGAGTTTATACAGTCATCTTCAGCTCAAAAATTCATAATTCCATATATTTTAGTCTCTTATGTACACCATTTTTTTTTTCTCCTTTGGAAACACATTTTAATTTGGCATCTGTCTTCCGCTCTCACTCAAGATCACAGTTTCACTGAAGTACTTATTTTGCACCCCTCACTTCCTCAAAATTTCAGACTTTTTATTGAAATATATTCTCATAACAGCTCATGACAGGCTGGGTTGTCTAAAGAAAAAGATTCTGTCCATCTCGTTCACCTTTATTCATACAGAAAAAGTTAATCATTTTCTCTTGGGCAGTAATTTAGGCTGTGCCTATGGCCATGGAAATCAAGCGGCACTGTGAGGTACTGCTAGGGGATGGTTCAGCTCTTGGATGCAGGCTGCTGTTGCAGAATGGGAACGCTGACTTTCCCCCACTGACTGACTGCAGCTTAAGTTGGACAGCAAGCTGAATGAGAGGCAGCAGCGTGTCCAGGCATCTGCAGTGTGAGGGACAGGAGCATAATCCATAGATGGAGAGATCATGTCCCTCTATGCAGCACTTGTCAGACCACCTCTAGAGTGTTACACTCAGTCTGAGGTGTCCCAATGCTGGAAAGACATGGATAAACAGGAGCAAGCTCAGCGGAGGATTGCCAAGGCAGTTGAGGCTGGAGAACTTGACAGGTGCTCCAGGAAGACAATCTGCAGGAGATTGGCTGGATCACCCTGGAAAGGGACCATTTCAGAGGCACCAAACAGCCCCTTGGTACATAGGGTCACCTGGTAGACAAAGGTGGCTCCTTACGGCAGAATTTGACAAGATGGAGAGAAACACCAGGTACAAGTTGCAAGAAGGGTTCAGGCAGTCTTTTCTCTCCATGAGGAGAGTCAGGCAGAGAAGCAGGTTGTCCTGTGAGGTTATACAGTATCTGTCCTTGAATGTTTTTCAGAGACCCACATGGACATAGCCCTGAGCAACCTGGTCTTGACCTCGGAACTGATCCTGTTTTAGCAGGAGTTAGACCAGAGACTTCTTGAGGGTCCCTCCTACCTGAAATATCCTGTGATCCTATTCAGGATTCATACAGTGAAGACTATAAAATGTTCCCTGCTGTTTTGCCTCTAGATATCAAAGATAATCACTTATGTCTCAAAAGATGCTATTAGAGATGCTAAAGTTGTCATCATTAAATACAAAGTTATGGAAGGAGTCTAAGCAGTATGAAAGAAAAGAGGATCCAGAAGTCTGTACAGGCTCTGCAATAGACTATGCTCTCTAAAATTGTCTTTTTTAGGTTTTATTTCCTTTTCCATCAGACAGTAACTACCCTGCTGTCCATTTATCATACTTCTCTTTCCCTTATGTCCTTCATTTCACTGCACACAATATTGTTGCTCTGTCTTATTTATAATTTTGCACTATATTTTGCACTCCTAATAATAATACCATTATACTTACATTAATGTTTATCATGTAACAATCACACATTTCTTTACTTAAAATCATAAAAAAAAGGAGAGAATTTATGAATCTAACAGCTTCTTTTAAATCTCTGGGTATTAAATAAAATGAATGTACACACTGGGTATTAAATAAAATGAATGTACACAAAATTCAAAAGTCATTGCTTGGTTTCTATTTGATCTTCATGAGTAGGGTACTGAGGACCTCATTTCATTGTCCACCAACAATGAAAATGTGTTACTGTATGAATGATTGTCATGCATTTTAATGTCTTAAGAACCATATAGCACTTTAAATGTGTTCTTAGTGCAATTATGAAACTTGCAATAGGAACCATTAGAGAGATATTTTTACATTAGTTCACCCTGTTCAGTTATTATATCACAGATGGTAAAAATAGGCATTCTACAAAAAAAAAAAAATAAGGAGCATTGATTGAAATCTAGTACAGCCCTTCCCCCTGATTATGCTGGATGTGAGGAGATCATCTTTCATAGCAGACAATATGCAATTGCACTGAAGATCTGAGCCAAAGTCTTGGAATACTTATGGGAATGGGAACTTGCAGAAAACCTTTATTTTATTTAAGATTCAGAAACTGTGTTTTTTGTTGATGGTGGTGATGGCAGGAAAAATCATCCAGGTACAGTCCAGCATCATTTCCAGGTAGAACTTAAAATAAATATTTTAATATATTACTTGAACACTGAACACTGAAATGTTATATCCTGTTGCTCACTGAAGTTATTTTTCAAAAATACTTGTAACAAGTATAAGAAAAAACAATAAGAAAAAAAGAATGCTATTAAAGCTGCTTGTCATGACTCATTCCTTGTGATTCTTCAAAACTGTTCTACTGAGAAGTTACAGCTTATCTGATGACCTTGCAATTATAGTGTAACACATGAAGTAAAAGACCATTAGGCCACCCTGAAGAAAAATTCTGGTTATATAAAAATTAAAGGAAGACAATTTTATGAAGATTTACTATGATTTGGTCAAATGTTCTGATGCTATGAGTCTCTTGTAATGATTTTGAAACATCACTGTGCAAGTTAAACTTTCTAGAGGTATATCAAAAATATTTTCTGAAAGGTATTCTTAAATAAGGCAGTCAATGTGAACTGTCTAACAAAAGATAAAGCAAAAGCTAAGGAGAGACTGGCTTTTCCTCAAAACTTGCAGTTTAAGCTTCACTTGGACTATTAACTTTAATTTAATAGCTGTTTAATTGGAGTTAAAAAAACACATAGATTTCATTCAGTATCTTAAATGAGGCCTTAGAAGCACTGTAAAAGTAATACTTAATTTTAGAGGCAATGCTGAACCTATATCACTCCAATGCAATTCAGCATGGTGTCTCCATAAGTGGGCATATACTACAAAATCAGAATATAGCAAAGTGAACCAACATAAATCTGTTTTTAATTCTATATTCGATCTATGTTTAACCTTATGTAATAAGTAGTTTTCTAATATATGTTTGCTCTTCTTATGAAATAAGGGCTTGTGTATATCAGGTAGAACTGGAGGAAGCATTTACAGCCAGGCAGGGTATTGAGACTTGGCCCACCAAGGACACTTAATGCCCCAGCAGAAGAATGGCAGATCACCAATACAAATCCAGGTTGTTTCTGCAGGAGCGGGACTGGCCCAATTGCTTGGCCTGTCTTGAGAGAAGCTCCCTCTACCACATATCCACAAAGAGGAACCATTGGAAATAAACACATTAAAAAAAATTCCTTATGTATATTTATGTGAGGGGGGATTTGTGTGTATTCATGTATATAAAATAAACTACAGTCTGTTGACTATGCACTTATGCCATTTTTACCTACTTTCCCTTGTAATCCAGTACAGTAATCCCATATATATCAGGAAGAGGTGTGTATATATATATATATTTAATAGCAATGTTTCATTATCATTCATCTCTCAATGTGACTGTCTCCTGTAATATTAAAACACCACAACACAATGCCCCCTTTGTGCTTCCACCAATGGAAAATGTTACCTACATAACTGATAAGATTCCCACTGTCACAAATGAAGCACCAGTTATACACCAGTCTCATTTTCCCATAATTTAATTTACGCTTTCCATAAGATGTCAACAACTTCCTTGCTATTACTTCTTTTTTTCACCAATTTTCTTTTGTTTTCACAGCAATATTGTTTAGCAACAGGCTTTCTAGGACACATAAACGAGTTATAAGTTTGCTTCATGCCTACCTTTGGCTTTCTAATTGCCTACTAAGTTATGATTGAGAGACAGGCTATGTTCTCATTCTAATGGTTCTAGCTTGTGCTCTCTGTTTTTTTCCTTTTTATTACTGAAATTATAGTATTATAATTATAGCATTTCTGATGCTTTGGTGTGTTCTTATTCACAGATAAACAGGTTATATGAAAATGTACTGTACACATATGAAAAGGCTGTGTGAAAATAGATAATTTACAAAATAAGCAGGTTATCTAAGAACTCATATGCTGAAGAAGAGATCACAGGATGAATGCATTGCCACTTTAAAGACAACTAAAAGCACAGGTAGAACTACTTTTGAATCAGTTATTTAAGACTAACAAGCCCCACTGAGCTGTGCAGATGCTACTTTTTTTCCACACGGATGATTGTGATATCCACACTGCTGTGTAAGTATTCCTTTGTATCTGGTCTAAGGTTCTGTTCATTGTGATTGATTAACCTGTTTACACTCCTTTGAGATCTTATTTATAAACCAGGGTGCAGCACAGGGCTTCACTCCTAGTTCATAGTACAATTCCCAGGCTAGGTCATAGCATGAACATGTCAGAGGGTCCCTCAGTTTAGCTGATGGGATCTACAGATGGGAATCAATAGAAATTACATATACTGTCCCTGTATGTTTTGTCTCCTGGTTCTGCTGTGAACTGAAGATTCAGAGACAGGAATATATGGTGTTGGTGACTTCAGAAAAATCTGTGTCACCGACTTCTCCCCAGAGTAAACTGAAGGACCCTATAATATGACTGATAGAAGAGGAAACTCCTCTTTATATCTCCAAGATCCTTTTGCTCCAGAGTCATCCTTTCATCAGGCATCTACCTTCTTTTGAAATTCCTTTCTCCTAGTTTTAACAGCAACATGAAAAGTACTGTGCCTCAACTTCTTGATCACACAGCAAGATAAAATCAGGAGGTAGGTTGAATGGTAAATAATCAAGGGGTTTCCTTTTAAAAAGCGCTAATTTATCAACCTCTATTCTTTCTACAGCAATAGAGAATTACCTGCAACTATTCTGTTAGTAGTAAATAGCTTAAAAACCTTTTAAAATACCAAAAGAAAAGGAAGATGAATTTTTTTTCTTTTTAGATGAGTATGCATGTGACTGCATTGTCCTTTGCCAAACTGTTGTCTTAATCCACTTTTCCAACCACAATTGTTTTAGTCCTTAACAGGACTCCCCTCATTTCTTCCGCTTTAGCTTGATTTTCCCTTAATAGTTGAAGGACATTTAGACAGCATCACATTAATTTCAGTGGACATTGAGTTTTATCTAATTCAGCAAGCCAGCCTTTGTTAATTAGGCCTCACAGGACAAGTCATTGTAAAGAACATCTCTAACTGTCACTAATCAATACCCGCAACAGAAGCCGTTCTAGGAGTCAATTACTTCTGTTTCTGAGAAGGAAGAATGGTCCTATTCTTGTTAGCTCCCTACACTTTTTTTAAATTGCAAGACCCCTCAGTCGACCTTCAACCAGACGCATACAAATGGCATTTTCTCCTCCAAATGCTGCTGCAGGTTCAACAGAGACATTTTCTGCAATCCAATTGAGAGAGGGCTATTTAACAGTATCTTACACATCCAAAGTTTGGAGCTTGATTTATAGGGAAGTCAACACTTCAGCATAGTCTGTGAAGATTCTCTGCTTGAGCCCAGGAATATGAGGTCTGTTTGATTAAGTCCCAACAGAGTAAGTATGTGGAAGCTAATTGAACCAAGTACTACCCCTGCAATAGCTCAGAGATTAAGGGAGAAGAGGGAGAAAAACAGGTCTATGGCTGTTATCACTTGCTTGTATTTTCACTTGGGACATGTATATATGTATTTATATATACAGATCAATACAGCTACATGCATTCATATATCTGTATGTTAGAACTTTGGGGTACCTCCAGTGCAATGGATGGAAAAAAATCCTTTCTGCCTTTCAGAACTACTTTTTAACTAGGCTCATGTTCCTCTCTTTCGGGAGATTATAACACTGTCATTCCTGTCATTTAGGATTTGGCCTTAAAAAAAAAAAGGAAAAAAACTTTTCTATAATACATGAAAATAAGTAGTTGTAAAATAACTGAATGGAAAATGTTTTCTCTACTCATGGGAGATATTTGAAAGTTCAGAAAATTTCTCACTGTCATCGTGAAACTCTGAATGTCAAAAAACAACTAGTGGCAAACCAATGTATAAGACTGTAGAAACTCACTCTTCTATACTGAAAGATCAACAATAGAACGAGGAATTAACAATGGAAAGTTGTGTTTCTTTTTGTCTGAGTCCATTCTGTAGTTTCCTTTAAAAGGGTGGATTTTTATGGACGTGTAGAAAAGTATTTGCCTATTAAGTTGTAGGTGAAAGATTCTATTTTCTATTGCAGTGTTGAGTGGTATTATTAGAAAAAGAGTAAACTTTCAATGCAAAATAATCACACCTAAATTTAGATGTTTACATGTGAAAATGTCTAAGAACCTATCACAGTCAAAGGAAATCTAAACAATTCACTTACTTACTTAACCAAATTCAGAGCCCAATTCAACCCTTAGAGACTCAAATTATTTGTGCATGTGAAGTGAGCTAGTGAGATGTCTGATGCATCCTGCCTAACCTTCAGCTACTGCTTCTGAAGAAAATGTTTTCCACTATCCGAGACTCTTGTGCAAATGTCCTGGATACTGCAGGGAAGAGCTCTAAACATATATTTGTAGTCAATACTACTGAATCAAAGATGTTTACTTGAGAGAAAGGTGAATTACTCTTTCAGCTCCATTGACCTCACTGACTACGGATGGGATTCAGTTGTCTAAATACCACAGTTTGAAATTCTTCAGGAAATCAAAATCACCTGCACAAGAACCTAAGCTATTCATCTGTCAGATATAATACAAGACTTACAGAAGACCCACAACTTTTGAGCCAGACAGGATGCCCTACAACACAGTTATTGAATCTTGCTCCATTTCTTTGACTCTAATGAGAGCACAGATGTTTAATTTTCATGCAGTACCTGCATTTACCTATCTTGGTGTCAATATGAATTCCAGTCAAAGTAAATCAGTAAAGAATGCTGTTATCTGAATTATAGCAGTGTCTATGGTCTCCCATTACCAGAATATGTGGCATTTTCATGGCTTGGTATTGATCTTCTCTAGCCTGACAAAAATGCAGCTGTACAAACTCTGCATTACCTAATTTTCAAAGCTCTGTTGTAGCTCTGTTACGTATGCACCATATCAGTAGCAGCTGGAATAATATTGGAAAGTATAAACCTAAAATGGATTGAAGCTGAAGATAGTTGAGAACATGTTGGTGCTGGTAACAAGCAGAACTGAAAAATGACAAGTAAAGAACGTTGGAGAAAGACAAAAAAATAAGACTATAGAACAGATTAACAGTTGTTGTCATAGTTGATATACATAAAATATGGTTTAAAAAAGAATGAGATGACAGTAAATAATTATAAGAAAGTTAAAATCTTAATTGGAAGGAGCCATATCTTTGACAACTAGAAATTGGCATGGTCATAACACTCAGTTTTTCAAGAGATGGTCTAGCTAGTTGTTGCATATTGACCAAAGGGGCAAATTTGGTAAGAGATTAATCCCCTTTTGTTCCAGCCAATCCTCAAAGTTAAGAGGGACTGGAGGCAGCTGGGCTCATCTCTTAACAGGGATACCAAATACTGTGGTAACTGTAGACCCGAATCTAGCAGTACCTAATTCACGAACAGTCTGTCAACTGAAGATTCGATCGCCTTCCAAACAGCAAATCAAGTTCACGAATAGCATGATCAGCTGTAGGCCCAACTCTGACAGCATCAGGTTCACAAACAGCCTGTGACTGTAGGTTTGCCTTCTAAACAAGTAGTCGAGTTCATGAACAGCACAATTTATTCAAATACAACACTTAGAGAACAGTACAGGATGCCAGTACAGGAAATCCTCTACTACAGTGCAAGGTTCTTAGCTAGTGCCTAGTGTACAAATTCACAATCATCACTCACCCAGATGATGGGAGGGGCTCTCAGGCAGTATCCTGACCCAAGGGGAGGAAAGGGGTTCAGTTTGTCAACTGATCCATAAGTTACGATGGAGTCTTCCCTCTCTCCTCTTCCTTCTTCCTTAATTCCTCTTCCTCCCTTTACCGTTCCTTCTTCCTTTGTTCTTGCCACCACATTCTTCTTACTACATTTCTCTTTAGTTCACCTTTTATATATTTTCTTTTTATATTTAGGTGGAGTTTGAGCGACTGTAGTCATACTTTCGTTATTGATTGGTTTAAAAAGTCTCCTAAATTAATCGAAAATCTAGAGAGCATGCTCAGTGAGGAGTGGTCATTCCTTAGAAGTGGGTACCATTTGGGATAGGGTTGTGTACTAGTATTATAATGAGATTCAAAGTCTATCAGTCCATCTGCCACCACTGTTGGTCCAGCACCAGACATCACACTATGTGAGTTATCAGCTGCATGGTACAACCAGTTTGCCACCTCTGCAGGGAGTTTAACAGAGTTTGGCTGTGGTGTCTTCGCTTTACCCACCATTCACTCAACATCTGCACGGCACCGTCAGCTTATCACCTCCACAGGGAAGCCAATGAAGTTTGGCCATGATGTCTCCATTCTGCTCTACTGTTCGTTTACTCACGTTAGTATCTGCTAGGAAGGCAGATTGTGTTGCCAAGGGAACCATGGAGAAGTAGATTCCACACATACCAACCATTCTGGAAGTGGTAACTGTCTCTCACCTCAAGCAAGTCTTTGTAATGCCATAACTTCTGTTAGGCCCTAGCATTTCTCTAATTTCCCCTTTCTTGAGCAATTCTCTCACACTAGTTGTTCCAAAGAATCTAACAATTCAGGATTTTGGGAGATTTAAATGCATGAAAGCACTAATGCACAAAAAAAAAATCCTACTGAGAAATTAGTGTATATAGTTATAACCATGTCCATGAAAAAAATCAGATACCGGAAATCCACATTTCACTATGGTATGAAGTTTATCATGGAATTCTTTTATTTTCTCACTCTGCCTCCTTAAATTTATCAATATGCTACTTCTAAAGTCTTTCAAATTTCTTACTCTGACAATAACTTTTCTTTCATAATTTTTTTTCTTATTATATTAAGATACATTAACATATCAGCATATACCCAGTGCATAAAAAATATATACAAACTCTATGCATTTTTTCATAGTTTTTCATAATTAGATTTCATGATCTACTGTCAGTTTCCTCATCTGACATGCATGTCTCTCCAGCCTTTTTTCCCCCAATCTGTTTCATGTCTCATGCTGACCCTAGCACTAAAAAAGTCATCTCTGATCTGTCCTTCAAGACCACGTCCTTTGACAAACTGTTCAACCATTTTCTCCTTATCAACGATCTATCAGTTCTATCTTCATTATTTTTTATTACATATCATCTTTGTTATACCTTTGAACATTGTAGCTTGTTTGCATCAGGGAACAGCTTGTATGATTTGACTAGATTAGGCCTGAGATACAAAAAAACAACAAGGAAGCTTGAGAATGTTAGTTAAAGTCTTAGTAGTTCCAGTATTTCCAGTCAAAGCACTGCTTTTAAGAAAAATAAGATGTAGCCATTCAGAGTAGCCATAACTGTGTAACTGTGAGATTCTCGATCATCATCTTTTTTTTTAATTAAAAAGTATTTTCCTATTTTATCTACGTCTAACCTTAAAGAAGTCTATTTTTGTATTTCTTCTGGAAGAACTGAACATCACCTTCAATGGATTAAAGAAATACATAATTGTTTCCATTTATGTTCAGAGGTGAAACACAAAATCAATCCTTCAAAAGCTTAGGACAAAAATACAGTTTTGAAACACTTTCAAAAGCAATTTAAAAAATGTTCCTATGAAGAAATCTAAATAAACAACTATTTTCCTTGTATTACATCTCCCAAATCTAAATTAACCTTAAATTGCAATGTACAATCAAGCAATGCATCATGATTGTAAACAGAGCTACCTCATTGTTTACAAATTTTACCAAGGGAGAATGCATAAGCTTGAGCCAAGCATGAGATATTTAAAAATTCTTTAGTAAGCCATCATCAATAAAAAAAAGCTAAGATAAAAAGTAAACTAAAAAAAGACTATGATGATAATTATCAGAGATTTTGATAATTGCATCATGTACTTCACCACTAAAATTAAAGTTTCAGTAATTTCTCTTTTTCAAAACAAATGGAATTGTACAATACTGTTGTCATGCAAATCTACTTTATTATGAGCACCATTGCAAATGTCAGGGGTTTGCAATTCAAAAAAAAATCTTAATATATTTGAAGTATGAAAATGTTTTACTATACATCTTTTTGTGTTAGATATTCACTGTGGGGTAAATGTAAGAAAGCTATTCAAACAATATAGCTAACATTTTTCCAAGATTAAGAGTATTAAGAAAGATCAGTATATGAAGGGAAAAAAAAAGAAAAAAAAACCACATTATTATACTGGTTTTGTAAATTCTCTGGCATTTAATTTATATATGAGATGATACCCACACTATGACAGAAGAAACATTCTAGGACAATTATGAAATATTTAAGGTTCAGAAATAGTGTGTGCATCTCTCCACAAAATCTTACTAGTAAGAGAAATGCCTCTCAACGTTTCTAAAGATAGATCATTTAAAATATATAATGCAATAAAGGAGGTTTGATAACGTTTGAAAGTAAGATTTTAGAAGTATTATTATGGTAGAGTAGCGATTATTTTACTCAGGTTTCCAAAAAGAAGAATAAGTAAAGTGTCAAGTGCCAAAAAAAACATATTTTAAAAAAATTTATAAATAAAATGTGCCATGCAGAGCCTACATATCCCAATATACAGCTCTCTATCAAAGAGTTTTCTGTAAAAGACATCTGGCTTTTTAAATCATTAAATAGTTCAGATGAGAAAGTTGCCGTAATATGACCAAGAAACAGTGTACAGCCTTTAGGCCACACTTAGCTACCGTGGATTCTGAACACTATTTATTATAAAAAATTTTATAAGGCAATGAATGGTTTTCATGAGTGATTACATCATGGCAAAGCAGATAATCACAAAAAAGGCTTATACCAAGTAAATGTAAGAACCATGAACATTATAATAAGACATCAAAAAAGAAAATTCAATAAACAAGAAAAATCACCCACAATTATTTTCTTGTCTCTGAAAGTAGTGTTTGAATGTTCAAAAAGCAAATTGTCATAGAATAGCCTGCATGGAAACATGCTGTGTGTGACAAATCACACAGAGTCAGAAATGGTTCTGACAAAAGTGGAAACAAGAGAAGCTTAGATCCAATCAAATTAGGTTTTGCTTAGTAGAAAATGATTTATGTTTTTTTTTTTGTGTGTGTATGTGGAAAAAAAAAATCTGCAATATTGGAGTTATGAAAAACTCAAAGAATCTTGTTTTCTGATTGTTTATTTGCTTGTTTTCTAACTGAGAGAAAAATGAAATTTGTGTGATAATTATTAAACATTTTAATTGAATTTTATAGTATATTATCCCATACACAAGCCAACGCAAAATAATTTCAGACTGCATGCCCAGTTGTGTTCAGTTTTATGGTCAGTAATCTTCATTTCCAGCATATTTTTGTATATATAAGAGTTTAGGAAAGAGCAACAGCTAACTGCAACTCTCCTTAAAGAAGGTTATGATAAAATCCCAGGACTCCAGTTATTATTAACATTTCAATTTGTAAAAGGAAAGACTGGAAAGATTAATTATAACACTAAATTGGTATCCAGCTATGCAGTATCATTTTTTTTCTGTCACTTAAAAGAAGCAAAGAACAGCAATAGTTACTGACATACTTCAAGAAAAAGAAAGCTTAAGGCACTGTAGTAAAAATCTAAATATTTTACTGCTTTGTAACATACAGCTTCTTTAAGAGGGAATATTATCTTTCACGCCTCCAGATATAAAAGGGGATAAAATTGCTATGAGAGATCTGAGTAGCTGCAGTACAGCAGATGAATTGTGTTAAAGGACTTGTTGGTTAAGACATAGCAATGAATGTAAAGAAATGGTACCATTTTTGGTGGAGAACTCAAGTAGAACCATTTGTCATCAGATAAAGAAAGCCATTTGCAGAAATGTTGCTAAAGAATATTAGGATTTGTATATTTTAGTCTGCGGCTATAAAGACAGCTTGCATGGAAAGCATATTATTTCCATTGTTTCTTTACTGCATAAGATTCGGCTCAGAGGTCATAGCAGCTTCTTCCTCCATCTGTTACTGTTTATATTGGATTCATACTGTTGAATGTCCAATTGAAAACAAAAACATTGCAAATATGTACTACTTTTAATTGAATAACTGAAACCCAGTCTTCTTTCTGTAAAGATTGTGTAAAAAGTACATATAAGACAATACCATACATTTCTTTAAATATCTTCCAGTAAGCTGTTTATCTTGTTCGACGTTAAACATTGTCCAACACTCTTCTGGTGAATGAAGATTATTTTTTACACTAATGTTATCTTGACTAGTTCAGAAGTTATAAGAAAGCTAACCATTCACTTTTATTCTTTCTGATATTATTTTTATTTTTGTTTTCTTTACTTCCCTTTCTGATATTTGCTAATCTTCAGTGGAAAACATATAAATAGATCATCCTTTGTCCTTTGTTTCGGTGAAGCTTCAGAAACATGATTATACAACAAACAAATACTGTGGAGCAGCCTCAATAATATTTTGAACTGTTCTTAAAGCTCAGCAGTTGAGCGTACACATACTGAGCAAGTTCTCTATAAGACAGACAGAATAGAGAAAGGTCTCCAAAGAATATCAGTCTGATAAACTAGTTTATAATTTGCTTTCATTCCTATAATGTCTGTGCTACATGGAGTTAGCAATACAATATAATAATTTGCTCTTATGCAGTTTTCATCTGAGGTATCAAAGTTTACCAACATGCAATTCATCTCTGTAATATTGCTGCAGTAAATGTTGTTACACGCAATCACTTAAGGTGGAGACATAAGAATATCTTTTTCATGTAAAGAATTGAGCCATAAGGAATGGAAAAGAATGCATGAAGGATTTTGAGGTCTAGGATGCATTCCTGACTCTAAATCTGCTATTAACTATACACAAATGCTTCCTAAGAGATATTTTTCTATCCTGTTTTATTCTTCTGCAGGAAGCTCTATAACATTCTTGGGCAATCTAATTAACCGATTAACTATACTTTTGGTTAGGATGTTTCTCTGAATGTCAAAATTTTATATTTTTTGAAGTAATTGATTTTAGCTGCTAATTCTCCTATCTTGTATGAACATGGAGAATAATTAATTTATCATATTTTTATATAAAATATTATAATATATGTTAATTAAATATGTGAATGTATAGATACATATATATTGATATATTTGAAACCTACTAGGCCTTATCTAGGCCTTCTTTGCTTCTAGGTTTACCAAGGACAGCCCTTTAGAGAGTCCCAGGCCCTAGAGACAAGAGAAGAAGCCTGGAAAGAGGAACACTTGCCCTGGGTAGAGGAAAACTGGGTAAGAGACCACCTAAGGAAACTCGATACCAACAAATCCATGGGCCCTGATGGAATGCATCCTAGAGTGCTGCGTGAGCTGGCGGGTGTCATAGCTAAGCCACTCTCCATCATCTTCAAAAGGTCCTGGAGAATGGGGGAGGTGTCGGAGGACTGGAAGAAGACCAATGTCACACCAGTCTTCAAAAAAGGCAAAAAGGAGGATCCAGGCAACTACAGGCCAGTGAGCCTCACCTCCATCCCCAGAAAAGTGATGGAATGGCTCATACTGGCCGTTGTCTCCAGGCACATGGAGGACAAGTTGGTGCTCAAGAAAAGTCAGCATGGATTCGCCAAGGGGAAATCATGCCTGACTAACCTGATAGTCTTCTATGATGGGATGACCAGTTGGATAGATGAGGGGAGAGCGCCGGATGTCATCTACCTTGACTTCACCAAGGCTTTTGACACTGTCCCTCACAACACACCCGGACAAGCTCTGGAGGTGTGGGATGGATGAGTGGTTGGTGAGGTGAATGAGGAATTGGCTGGATGGCAGAGCTCAGAGGGTGATAATCAGTGGTGCGGAGTCTAGTTGGAGGCCTGTGGTTAG
>JAUBNY010001187.1:605992-619822 GCA_032275445.1 Crypturellus soui
CACAGGAACTTAAGGAAGAACTTCTTGACAGTGAGGGTGACAGAGCACTGGCACAGGCTGCCCAGAGAGGTTGTGGACTCTCCTTCTCTGGAGGTCTTCAAGACCCACTTGGATGAGGTCCTGTACCATGTGCTCTAGGTGGCCCTGCGTGTGCAGGGGTGTTGGACTAGATGACCTCTAGAGGTCCCTTCCAACCTTAGGTATTCTATGATTTTATGGTTCTATGATTCTATGATCTTAGTCTTTTCTAAGCTTCCAGTTATTTAAACTTCCAGTTCTTGATGTCTTGTGAACATTTTCAAGTTGACCTACACCTGCTTTGAATTATGTTGTCCAAGCTATATATGTATATATTTTGTATTTTGATTTATTTGCCATTTGTTTATTTACAACAGCATAATAGTGCTAGCGCTGCAAATTATTATAACAGTTCTCTATTAGATTTCAGTAATATCCTAATAATAACTCTCCTTTGCGTAAGCTATCCAGTTTTATATATTTTTAAAGTAGCTTCACTTAAAATATATTTCTGTAATTTCCACATTTTCTTTCATCATGAGTAAAGAACTGATAGGTACTAACTGAACACAAAAGATAGACTATATATTTCTCCTTTGTTTTGCAAAAACTTTTTGTATTTTTGTAGAAAGAAGTTACATTTAACGTGATTTTTTTCTGCGATACTCAGCTCCTTCTTAGTTAACCTTTCTTTTCTAAAACAGGCACAATGTGGATGCACAATATCTTTCTATATTCCCTCTTTCTCTTTGAATTCTTAGTGATAAGTGTAAATATTTTATTTAGTTCTCTAAGTAAGTGCACTGCAGAGACTTAATTAGGTCAAGAAAATATGAGGACATTTAAGTTACCTAAGCTCTATCTTACCATTATTTTGTATAGCTCAAACCGTCTATTCACATGATATTAGTTAACTATTAGATCACAGTGAAATATAATCTGATGAAAAGTACTCTTTCAATTTTTCAGCTTCCTCAGCATAAGTATCAATAGCTTGCTTTCTCCACTATGTAATGGACTACCTTTTTTGTTGTTTGTCTTCTTCTGACTAATATACTATCAGAATGTCTTCTTCATTCTCTTGTAATGTCCTTGGCTTGAGGTACCTCATTTTGTGCCTGATTTTCTACTCTCTGTTCAATTAGTAATTTTAACTCTTTCATTAATTCATCAAGTTCAGCAATTCTACTCCTTTAACCAAACCTTTAGTGATTTAGCCAGCTATCCACTTTCTGCGTACTTTCTTTTTGAATCTGAGATTTCTCAGGAGTCTGCATGTTACTTCAGTGGGTTTCATTATATATCCTATCTGTTCTCTTCACTGCATGTTTTTGCCTTAGTGTCTTTCATATTGTTTTATAAAGGAATCACCAGTTCTTTGTAAGATCTTACTCCTTAGACTTCCATACTATAAGTTCTTCCAAGTGTTCCTCTGAGTCTACAGAAGTCTACTGTCATTATTTTCCTTCTGTTTCCTCGCCTTTATTGCATTATTTCAAAGTTGCTCACATTCAAGTTCCTTCCGGTATCCCATTTGAAAAGTTTCTCTCTAGTGATTCAAATCAAGTCTACAAAAAACTATTTTTTTAGCTGACATTCCTCTGTTTAGTAGATTTTTTTGAAAGGTCATTAAAGCATTCCAAACCCCAGATGGACAGTCTGATTATGTCTACATTTAACTACTCCCAGAAATTTCTAAGATACATTTACTCGACTGAAAAGATCTTCATATTCCACATAGCATGATTCACTTGCCAAAATGGAAGAATAAATGTCACTCTTTAATATATCCTGGTGCATCTACCAGATCTCTAGTTGGCTGATCTGAAAGAGCAAGAGTCTCCCTTAGGTCTTGTTGTTTCTGTCATCTCAGGACATGTGCCTTGGACACTCTAGGATACTTCAAATGTCAACCAGTGCATATCCATAAGGATCAGAATTGATGTACTGTTGCTCTGACTAGGTTTTCTTTAGCAATATCAGAACTGCATATGGTGACACGTAATCATATGTTGATACCTACATTATAAAAGTCTAAATGGATATGCCTCATCCACCTACTGCACAATTCAGCATAATATTATAAATATACAGTTATTTCAGGTGGCTTACTCTGCTGGCTTCCAGCTGCTGCTTCAGAAGGGCAGGGTAGGTCCTGTGCATACTATCACATGCTAAACAGTGGCACTAGAAACATATGGTTTTGGAAATTAATTTTATCTCTAAAATTAGATGAGATAAATTTCTACATTAATCTTCATCATGACAACTAAGTTTTAATACTGTATATATATGAAAGATTCTATTTCTTCTTGGAATTATTGCTCATCCTTTTGTACTGGTAAACAACCAAGGTTGCCAGCAAATTTATTGATTATCTCTCCTCCTCCTTGACTGCATAATCAGTATCATTATTTTTTTTGGCTATTACAGATTTTTGTCCCATTTTTGTTGTTTTTATTTATTGTTAATATTTATTTGATATTATCTATTTAAAATAGAGATAATTTTTCATTGGTTCATCTATATTTCTGAATGGTGCAGAACAAAGATGAAATGGCAATCTTTACATAAGGAATAATCCTTCATGGTTCTAAGATCATATATACTAATTGCATATTTATTTGCAGTGAAATTTCCACCACTTTCAAGATACATCATATCACATGTCTCTATAATGCAAAAGAACAACTGTATAGATGAGTGATGCAAAACAGATTTCCAGGCAGCTTCACAGACTGTCATGTCATTGCTAACAGTGTAATTGTTTACTTCTGTTTAATACTTCAAGAGAGAGCAGATTGGTGCATGACTCCAACCTTGGTTCCACTGGTAGGAACATGCATCAGTGGTCTACTTCAGTGTGCATCACCCGACTTAAAGTACAACCACAGTACAAAACAATCACTTCTTTTTCCCACCGAATTACGAGAGTGGATTTAATCATTGGTTCTATTTAAAGTACATTTTGTTAAGTTCGCACCTTTGTGAAGATGTTCTCATACTTTTTTACAGATTGAAATCTATGAATTCTGTTTATTGCCCCTCAAGCTCCTGCTACTGCTAATTCATTCACTGTTGGTTTTAGCCGCTCCTTGCCTGGTCTGTTTTCCAATAAGAGATGCTCTTCCCTGCTTCCTTTTTTTTTTTTTTTTTCTATTTTTAAGTCTTTGTGGAAGGCAATTATTGCTTCTTTTGAAAAAAAAAAATCCACGACTTGGTTGTTAATATAATTTTTATCATGTTCTTCTTCTTTGAATAAATCAGTATTTTTATTTGCGGATAGATACTGAGTAAATTATATCAGAACATATATCTATATATGCTATAATATACAAGGCAATACATAAAATACCTATCTATCTGCTAATAAAAGCAGAAAAGTGCAAGTGCATATATTAGAAGTTCCAATTCCCTTTCCAATTGTGCTGGGCAATTTTAATCTGATTGAGTGCAAAAATAGGCCTATAATGTTTGAAAGAATAAAATATTATTTCCTTCATAACTGCTAATATTCATAAAGGTATTGAGAATGTAAGAATCCAAATTGGAATTTCTTGCCAGTAACCACTTCTATCCCTACTTGTGCATGAAAAATAGCTCAGAGAACAACGTGAAAGCAGCACTTAAATGTATTCTTTTTTTCTTAAACTACCTACATCAAATACAATTCTAATTCATACAAAAAACCCTCATATTCTCTTCTTATTTTTATTTAACCAGTCTCACTGAATCTCATTAGTCCTTGTGATAGCTTTTTGGACATGAGTGGATAATAGGGTTAAAAAAGGAGAGCATGTAGTGCTTGTGAAGGAATAAGGCAAGACTTCAAGAATTACTGTATGTGACAACCCCCTTATATGTAGAAAGCCACCATGAGTCATACCTGGGTCATGAGCTTGTCTTCCAATTGCCTTCAAGCATTAATGGCCACCTCTAGCAACACCTCTTATCACTGGAAGAGTGATGGGTATGAGGATACTGACTTCCATGTTTCCAAATTAAAAATGTGTAAAGAAAGAGGAAGAGATAGACACAAGCAAAGCAGTGAAGCCAGCTTCGGAGCTAACGTGAAGCTTTGACTTTACTGACAGTGAGAATACAGGGACTTGCCTAGACTAATTCTGTGTCTACTGCTATCCTGAATGTAAGATATAAACAAGCCTATATTCCTTAGCTTCAGAAACAGTAATCCTGCTTGGACTATTTTGCACAACAGACATAAGGTTTCTGTATCTGTGTTTATTTGTATCCTGTATCCAAAACAAAACAAAACAAAACAAAACAACTCTTAGTGATTCTCAGTTTTCAGTTCTACTAAAATAGCCTCTTTGTTATTTCCCTATCTCTGAAGGAAAGGACAATTCATTTGGCATCAGCTTACTCCAGTCTCTCCATTTCTGGCTGGCAATCTGTCAAAGGATATTAATTCACCAGGTCTCCGCTCATTAGCATAATTGCTTTTGTACTTAAAAAAAAAGAAAGAAGTTGAGAAGTTGGCTCTATTAATCAAGTTTGATCACAAGCCTATCTTTTGTGTGTGTGTTTTTGTGTACGAAATTCAGCAATTCTGTCTTTCATATACTGGTATAACTGGCTTTATAAGATCAGTAGTTTGACAGCTCTGGCTTCCATTAAACTATACATTACTTCACCTGCAGATGTGTGATTCTTGTAGCCCACAAAATGGGAGATGTTTTACATTAGAATTGTTTTAAGATGATTATCCTTAACAACAGTCTTTGTAAAGAAGGGAAAGCATTTCACATTCTGCATTGCTTCAGTCCTTTTTTACTCTGGATCTTTTGTATTGCATTGTCCTTGTAGGTTTTGATCACTTTGTTAGAAGTATTCATTTTTGTTAATAGAAATTAAAAGATTTTCAACTGGAAATATGCTCTGAAAACATTCAATTTTCAAGAATATTGTTTTTACTGTATTTATTGTCAATTCTTTTTTTTTTAGAAAATAAAAAAGTATTTTTACCAGAATTATCTGATATAAAAAGCTTACATGATCTCTTCTTTTAGCTGAACTGCTTTATATTGTCCCAAATTACAGAAATCAGTAGAATCCAAGATTTCCTTTTGTTTCAAAATAAAATTATTGCAGTTTGAATATATGGGATATATATATTTCTTTGCCAAAGTATCAGTCCTCCGCATGTTAATTTGACAATACTATTGCAGAAGACCTTTTCTGGCTTTACCCCACATTTGATTTAGCTTTTGTCCTGTTTTTTCTGGAACACATTGTTCATATGTTTCATTTCCAGCATGCCACTCTGAAAAGATCTCACATGCACATCATATGACAGATGTCCTTAATGATGCATGATCCTTCTACACTCATTTCATTAAAGTTTTAATAGCAGATACTTGTAAACCTTAAATTATCCTTATGTGACCATTAGACACTTAGGAGAATATAAATTCAGACACTTAAACACTCCCAAAGCAGCAACTTTTCTTACCCATTTTGCTTTTAAGTGTCTATATGTTCCTCCTGCTTTAACTTAGGCCTAGGAAACAAGTCAATATATGGATTCTCAAGGGAACAACAGGAAATACAAGTCTAAAGAAGCATTTCTAGTAAAAAATATATATCCATAAATTCTAAGAATGCTTGAAACAGATTGATTAAATTTAGACAATAAACTAGCCTCTTTTTTTTTTTAACCCATGGACAGGTCCTTATTGCAAATCAAAACTGAGGCATGCCCCTAATGCATAGAGTAGTTTCAAAAGTTTCTCACAGGAGTCAGTCAGTCACACCTTGTAGTTACAACTCAAATAAGAGATTTTTTAGGTTTATTGGTATCAGATCCACAAATAGATATTAAAGGTAATGGGCAAGAATAAAAACTGTAAAAAATGTAAAAAATCCAGCCCAGCAGCTGTAGATGTAGATGCTGAAAGGGAATGGACCAAAGAAGAGAGGGCCAGAGTTTACTGTCTGCTGTAAAAGGGAAAACATTGCATCTAACCAGAAATATGAAAGATCTTTAGAAGAGTTTTAAATTAAGCTTGCTGTATAAGCAATCCATATTAGCTGGAAAGAAGACAACCAGACAATAGCTTAAAATATGAGAGCAACGCAGTTGCTTAATGTTGACAGTCCAACACCCTTCTCAATATAGTAGGGTATCTCAGGTCTATATAACCTATAGTTATTAATAATAACCTATAGTTACTTAAAATGGTACTGGACTCCTATGTCTGGATACTTTAGTCAGATTTCTTTTGTTTTTAATGGAACACTAACTACAAAACTGAATGAAGATATTCCTACACAGAACAAAGTGTTAAAAAGGTACCCCTGCTTGTTTATCACTGTGAATTGGATGATTCTTGGAGGTTCACAGGAACAAATACTCTGAAGTATTTTAAAATATATTCTCACACCAGACAGATAGACATTAGAAAAGTACCATTATTCTCTTGGTCATTTTTAGCAATGATTGTATTTATCTGTCTGGATTTAACATTTGGATCACTACTGGTATAATTTATGTGTACTCACCAGACTTTTAACTTAATGGACTATAGCTACCTATAATAAAAAAAATGTGCTTTTCTAGAATAAGGCATTTTCAAAAAAATATAGTTTCCATGAAAATATGTACTTCACCCCATGCAACAAAGGTTATTCAAAGTGCATTTTATATATGGAGCCAAGAGGCTCCAAGAAACTTATAGCTCAGATAGATATATTGATATATATATATGTTTACAGGATTTTCACAGACAAAATCTATACAAAAATGAGATGATATTTTGATACTTTAAATTATGGAAATAAGATATCACAAAACTATCTACAATATAGTTATAAAAGCACAATATTTTAATTAAAATGACTTTAAGACATACATTTATAGGTACATTACATAAATTGCACATTCTTTTTCTATAGAGTTATTTTAAGAAAAATAATTTTAGATAATAAAGAATATGGATCGATAGAGAGATGTAAGCATAGCAAATATCTGTAAAGTCAGGAATCTGGTTATGATATCTGTAACTGAAACTATATGGTACCTGTCACATAATATATATTTCAGAATAGGTATGGATAATTTTCTCCCCAGGTTCTCTAGGACTCAGAATACTCATTAGCAGTAGACACTATTACAAAATCAATATTACCTGGTGTAAATAACAAAACATGTGTTTTATATATAGATACTGATATGGTATAGTAACACATGTTTTCACATGCCTTAAGAGTGAAAGGAACCTTAAGAGATCATCTAGTCTATTCTCACCCTACCAGACAAAAGAATTAATTATAAAGCTTTACTGACAGATATTTGTCTAAGCTCTCCTTAAAATTCTCTGCTTTCACAAACTCCTTAAAACATTTTCTCTGATGTTGCATTAGTGAGACCAATGTCTCTTTAGCTTCAATTTAAGATTATCACTTCTTTTCCTGCCTCATCTCCTACAGAATAATTTTGATCTATGAGTGTAACTAAGGCCTAAAAAAACTCACCCCACACTTCTAGGAAGCATAAGAGAAGACAGATTGGCAAGAAATGTTTATGTATTCAGATTACTTTAAAAAATATTGTGCAGACCTCATTTAGAAAATAGCGGAGAGCTTTATTTACCTACATTAAAAAATGAACTTAAATTGAAACAGGTTAAAAGAAATGCCAAAATGGTTAGTGTAATGGAAAACTGAGCTCACAAAAAAAGGTTAAAGGACTTGACTGGTTTTTATGAGGATTCATTATTTCATTCTGTTACCTGAACATTTGGGGAATTGAAAGGAGTTAGAAAGAATTAATTAAATTGAAGGATAGTGCTGGTACAAAGTAAACATCTATAAACTGATCATGAATTTCCAGACAGAATGCAAAAAATATTTACAATCATGAAGAAAATTTTAAGGTAACCCTATACAGAGGACTCTGGAGACAATTAATGATTTTAAGATAATATTTAATAAAACTTATAAGGGATTTGAAGAAATTGCAAGACAGGATTCTGATGATGATGGAAAGCTAAGATAAACATCTTTTGGTATCAAATCTGAATGTATACCCAGAAAAGTGTTAAAGGAAAATTTAATTAGCTTAGTGACTATATTTGTTTCCTAGCAACCATTTTGTGTCATTTTCATGTTACAAAGATTTCAACAATTACTGAAAAGAAGGTTTTTGCATCTTAGCTTCTGGAATACTTTTTACTTTTAATGGCCATGTGTAGGTGTGCAATGTTACTACCAGTGCATTGGTACTGCAAAGATGCTCCATTTGCTTGCAACACATCTTGCACATAACTAGCTAAGCCCAAACCTGAAGCCACATCAGGAAAGGTCCTTTCCACCCACAACCCTAAACACAGGTGTAGGATTATAAGGAATGTCATGGGGCTTTGGTGTTGATGACTGGCCTGGCTTGATTTCTTGTTTACCTAAAGAATATGGAGAATTTTCAGAGGATTATTCAAATACTCATATAAATTATTTTTCTGTTATTGAAAACATATAAGACCTTGAAAATGGCCTTTCTTGTTCTATGCCATCTCTTTGTTACTGTTTGCAACATATTTCTAAACTTTTGTACTATGTGATGTGCAGGGCAATTTGAGTTGGAACTTTGTGGACTTTGTGCACTCAGTGCCTTTTTCATGATATTCTGTGACTACAAGAACTTGAATGAGTCAAAGAAGGAAAACAAAAGAGGTGAAGTTTGAATTCTTGCCTGCTAATACTTTCAAAGATCTGCTTGACATAATAGTTTTTCAGAAAGCTCTGGTTCATCTAGACTACCTAGACACTTTCCAAAAAAAAATTTTGCAAAACTGCTTGCTCAGCATGTGAATATGACATTCCTGAATAGCTGAAACCTAAACCTAGTCTGTTCTAAGGAAATAAAATGTGCTGCTAACATATGATGGCTTCAATCCCTATATCTAAATTGTAGTGAATAATTAATAGACAAGATGATAGATATAAATCAGAATGTCTGATCCAAAGGGTGAAAACAGAAATAAAAGGAACAAAACTTTGTCCAGTATATTTTCAATATCTTCCTTTTTTTTAAGCTAATATATTTTCATAATGCATATTTTTCAACAACATCCAGCTGCAAATAATACAGAATAGTGTAAGACAGGTCACCAGAATTTTTTTTTACTATTTCGTATATTCAGTTCACATTGTCAGAAATGGAAAGATCTTTATCTGAGGAATCTCCTTTGGAGAGTGTTCTAC
Source organism: Crypturellus soui (assembly GCA_032275445.1). Lineage (NCBI taxonomy): Eukaryota > Metazoa > Chordata > Aves > Tinamiformes > Tinamidae > Crypturellus > Crypturellus soui. The sequence goes on from JAUBNY010001187.1 coordinate 615,233, forward strand.
ATAAGGAGATTTGTTATTTGGACATTTTTTAAGAGCTCTATTTGTGAATCAAACTGAAATATTTTGTTTATAAATAAAAAATTGTATTTAGTATATAACTCCATAGAAATGAATATGTTGGATTTTATATATGAAGCTTAGTACTGCACCTTTTTATCATTATTCCATTAGAAATGTGAAGATCTAGTCAGCTAATTTTAAAGGCACTTTGAGAAACAGAAAATGCAAAATTTTCCAATCCATTATTTAAATAGGAAATACATTTTCCTAACAGTTCTATAACACTGTTACAAATTATGACATATTGTGATATAGCCCACACTATCTCAAAATGTGCTCTTGGAAAATGATATTTTATCATATTAATCTGTTTTCAGCATGAACTGTGAATAGCATTATGTAGAGCTGAACCTTCACTGATGACCTGATCTAAAGCCTAGTATATATTTGTTCTTTCCACTGTTTTTGGTTGGCTAGGATCAGACTGAGACTGCACATTTTTTCCCTTCAAAAGAAAAAAGTCATTTCCATGACGGAAAAGTCATTTCCGTCATTTTCCATGAATTAAGATATAGGTTCCATGGTTTAAATGAAAGGAAGAATTGAGATTTTTACTAATTAGTTTTTAATGCCTGCTTATTTTGTGTTTAATAACAAACACTATTAAAAGCTTCATTTATCAACTTGTTTTTATTAACCAATGTTGGAGTGGAATAACAATAATCATTTCAATGACTACCACCAGGTAATACTGTTCAGTAACTCTAAAATGAAAAGACTATGTCTACTTTTGCTGGAAAGTAACTTGTAAAAATTGCAATTAATTCCCAAAATGATTAGACATAAATGTAAAAAAAGATACTCATCTAAAGCCTTCAACACAATCTTTTCTATCCTACAGCTTAGATACAGTTCCACATCCCTATCCTTCCTTCCTGTCACCTTTTTCTTTCATTCACAGACAGAAAGAAATCTTAATGTAGAGATCCCCCCTTTTTTTTTCAGCTACTAGTACTGCATTTCAGTTTTTTTGGTCAACATGCAGAATGCCAAGCAAGTATTTGTATCTCTACAGGAGTTTTTACTCTATAAAATATTGCAAGGAATTAAATAGTTTCAATATCTGAGAAAATAGATTCATAAATTTCCTCCCTACTTCTTATGTTAAGAGCTTGTCCTTCCAGAAATGCCACTCCAGGGCCCAAAATATGCAGCAGACATTACATGTTTTGGTACTGCTGAAATTAGTGTAATTAACAACTTTGGTATCATAGCATTATCAAAGGACCCTCTTCCTTCTTCCTACTCCCCAGTTCAAGAAAAACACATGTAGTTAGTCTAAGAAATAAAAGTTAGTCTGAGAAATAAAATGAGTCCCTATCCATGAATAATTGTATCAGGCTTGAATGGTTCCTTTCACATGTAAGAGACAGGAACCTGCTTTATTTGATTTTTTTTTTCTATTTACAACTAAATTCCATTTTTGTCTCTTTATGGAATAAACGTATTCAGCAGATGTGATCTATGAGCCTGAGATATGTCCACCACATTTGCTGTAGCACCACATTTGCTACAGTAAAGACTCATAAGACTCACCAAAAAAAAGTCCTTTATGTTTATAGAAGGGCTCAGGGAATTACAGCATGAGGACAGAGTGGAAAAGGAAACAAAGATAAAAATTTTCTTTGGAAAGTCATGTTTTGGAAGAGAAATGAATGTGAACAGTAGACATGTAGTTGAGAAATACAAGTACAGAAGTATTTTATTGTGATGCAAATGAAATGTGTCTTCATGAAGGACTATTTGGTTCAGCGTGAGTTTTAAAAACTAATTTCTAACACAGATTGTTATTGATTGAAGTTTTGACAGATCTAAAGACTAATCTAAAAGTAACACACAACAAAAGCAAAATGGAAATCGCAGAAAAGAAGAAAAAAAGATCAAAAGGAATTCATATCATAACTTTACAAAGATAAAACTTTTATGGTATTAATATCTAAATATGATGTAATTCTAAAACAACTTTAGAAGTTATGGGTACAGAAGAAGAGTATAGTAACTGATGACCTCTTGGATGCAGATGAATGAATCTTAAAAGGAGAAAAACTTTCAAGGTGCCCAAAAGAATTATCTGCTAAGGTTAACCTAACCAGCATGTATCACAGTTACATGGAATAAGCATCTAATATAAGAGAACACTTATCTGAAAGTAATAGACCACTCTCTCAGGATGAGAGGTCAGAGGACAGATTGCAAGATATTACGAAAAAAATATTTTTAAATCATAAATCTCTCTAGCAAGCTGTCTCCTTGTGTATTTTCTATTTATAGTAAGCAAGAAAAGCATATCTGTCTTAAAATGCTTCTATTTTTCAGAGAAGCACAGGAATTTATCTGAAGCAAACAAGTTGAAAAGTACCTCATTTTAACAGATATAAAAGCCAGATGTCAAAAGTGTGCCCTGGGTTTATAGAATCCTGACAGTCCTTCTCCCATGAAAGCTGCTAGATCTTTTAGGATTGTGCCAGATGTTAAAATTTATCCTAGTATCTCTGGAGTCAAAAAAGCAATTATACTTTATCCTTCATCTCTCCTGTTCCAAAATCTCATTACCAGAGTTTACAGAAATATTTGTGCTGTAAATATTACAGGTGCTACTTTTGAAAAAAGTTTTGATGATTGCAGTTTTTCAGAAAAGGTTTTTCAAAGATATGAAATTGCTTTGATTGATACAAATACATGCACAGATAGTACTTGGAGCAGAACACAAAATTAACATTTTATTTACATCTCTGACATGTTTACTGATATTAGCCTTAGTGCTTACTGCAATTTTAATGTTCTTCCATTACAGATCTCCCCAAAGCTTCTGCATTACAAAAATTTATGCCTGGGCCTGCCTTTATTCAACACAGCCATCCCATTAGCAAAGCTGATCATAAGATCGGGCACAGCTGAACAGATAAAATGCTTGTACATTCATGTTTGAATTAGGTATCTTCTAAAACTGATCATTTGCTCAAAGTTATAATAGGGACTTTAGGCCAGAGAACCAAATATAGTGCAAGTGTTCATTACGGATTCCAGTAAGAAACTCAGGCTCCATAAGGCTTCGATTAACATACCATTTATTGGAGGTAACACAAAAATGAAAAAGGACATAACACAGATTTTTTTACATCCTTTCAAATTCTGTAAGCCTCAATCACACAGTAGCAGACAAACATCTAGTCAAGATTTGGCATGCCATACAGAGTCTGCCCATGGTGAAGTTCTGCAGCAATGCAGTTTTTAAAGTTCTTATAGGATATTCTTATAAGTAAACAATTCCATCATTTCTACTGTCAAGCAAAAGGATGTTATGTGGAAACACGATGCATCACTTCTTCCAGAGAAGAAAAAGAAAATGCATGCAGATGGCATAATCACCAGGTAGGTAGGGGGGAAGGTGCCAGGTAGGAACCCCACACAAGCATGTTCTGTAATGCTTAGTTGACCAAGTTCATCCATCGACCAAGTGACATCTACCACACACTGCATCCCTCTATTCAGATAAAGGTGATAAATTCTAAAGACATGACAATTTGCAAGTTTCATGTGTGAGCCTTTCGGCTACTTAGAAAATTCTCACATATAAAATGATTACAATTAGTAACACAAAATTACTGTCTGATAAAACAAGTATGGAGTGCAAAAACAAGTATAGAATAGGAGTGACACTGGAGCTAAAATCACCAAAGATGACCCAGCATCAAGCAGCATCTGAAATAGCTATTCACCCTGAGGTCTGAATGATGTGTGGATTATGATGCAACACTTGTATTTCTACATTTATCATAATATTTTTTTCAGTGATTTCATGTCTTTTTCTGAATTTCTTGGGGATCACAGAACGCTGTTTAGAAAACCATCTGTTCCCAGTCTGCAAAAGCGCTACGTTTGGCATGCATATATGGATAGTCACAATAGGTCACTGAGCATAATACGTATGATTATCAACCACTATTGGACTGACATTAAGGTGACATTCACAAACTGGAGATGTATAACAAAGACCGTTTTCCCATTCTACTGGGTAGTCTATCAAAATGACACAGAGTGAACCATTTCAGTGGTTATAATTGCAGTTCAATTTTGTAAAGCTATTAATGTACATATTCATTGGTCATATGCTGGTGCACCATACTTTTTCAGTAATGGTGATTTATCCAAGTATGGTTCTCTGACAGAAATGGATTCTTCACATTCTTGAATATCAATTGATACAGCATGACTTGGTTTCAAAGAGCTTACACAAAGTGAAAACATAGTCAAGGTCTATAGCTTTCCAGCTAAAGTAATGGATAGAATATTTCCTCAGACACTGGGTCCATGTAGGCTTCAGGCTATGATTTTCCACCCCTTGACCCAATGGGATCACTGTGGTTAATACAAAGACAATATAGCAATATCTCCAGTGTTGAAGTTATGGACTCCGCAAGTGTCCATCTCCCTATTCAATTGTGACCATTCATTGATCAGGTCATGCATTTTTTCTCTTGACTCACCATAGTTATAGAGCAGGTGAGTCCATCACTCAGTAGGGCATTA
>JAUBNY010001187.1:622559-633680 GCA_032275445.1 Crypturellus soui
GATAATGGAGAGCAGCTGAGTAATAAGCCCTGCCAGTTCCCTTGAGACTCTTGGGTGCATCCTATCTGGGCCCATAGGTTTATGGGTGTACAGATTGCCCTAACCCAGTCTTCCTCGACCAGAGGTAAGTCTGCCTCTCTCCTGGTTCTCTCTCTTACATCTGGTCTCTGTAGTTCATGGGGACTGGCCTTAGCAGTAAAGATGGAAGTAAAGAAGGCATTTAGTAACTCTGCCTTCTTTCTCTACATCCTCCACCACCAAGGCACCCTCCCCATTCAGCAGCGGACTAACATTTTCCCTAGTCTTCCTCTTGCTGCTGATGTATTTATAGAAGCCCTTCCTGCAGCCCTTCCTGACATCTCTCACTAACTCTAATTCCAAGCAGGCCTTGGCCTTCCTCATTGCATCCCTGCATTCTCTGACAATGTTCCTAGTGGCCTGGCCCTTCTTCATTAGGTATGTGCTCTTTTTCTCATTAAGTTAAGTCTACCCAACAGCTTCTTGCCCATCCATGAAGGGTTCCTGCCTACCTTGCTCAGCTTCCTTCTCATAGAAATGCACTGATCCTGGGCTTGGAGAAAACTTTCTTTTATAAAATTTTCTTCTATAGAAAGACAATTTTCTTTTATAGGTTATTAATAGTACATTTTTATACCAAAAGTATGATTTTCAACACAATTGGGAATTTCTATGTTTTGCTCCATAAAAATTGAAAATTGGACTTTTCTTTTTAAGTGATTTTTTTAGTTGCTTTTAGCATCCAGAGAGCAGAATATATAAGCTTTAGCCTTAGCCTATTTTCTTAGGTCTTTGACTATTTTATGATCAATACAATTTGCTGATTCAATAGCTGAATTACTTCTGAGTATATTCCTTAAGTGAATGTTAAACAACTTGATCATCAATTCTAACCTTTTGTACACATTTTCAAAAGGAAGAATTCTGTATTACCTCACACAGGGGCCAATTCCCCAAAAACTTGGGAACAGGTGAGCTGTTATGGAGCAACTGAACAAGAAGGATGTCAGCATCCAGGGAAACTTTCTTTCGTTGGCAGCCCACTGCTGCTTTTCCATTTAAACACTTTGTTCATGCTCAATCTAGTTCACACATTGGTCAAGGGTCAAAGCCAAGCTATGGTGTGAGGTTTAAGAACAGAAGTTACATTTATATGAACACTAGGTCTCTGCTGGGGCCCCGCTAGCATGAAAGACCCCATTTATCTGGCAGATCCGTGCAGTTGTTTCCTCTGAAGAAGAGTGGTTGCCAACACATTAAATGCATGGTAAAATTCTACCATCACTGCAGACCCAAACCAGCAGGATATCCACTGAGGCCCTACCAACATCGGACACCCCAAGCAGCTAGTTGATCTATGTGTTTGCTGTCCTCAATTATTGTCTTGTGCTTTATCAGTATACATAGTATTATATATATATATTTGCCAGCTTAAATAACACACTAACACACGCACATTCACACAATCTCCTGTTGAAGGCGCCCCTTAAATAGGATTACAGCTTTTACCTTATTTGATTATTTCACTCACTCACTCACTAAATCACATTAGCCATTGCCCCAGTTTCACTGCTGTTTTTTGCCTGTCTGTTTCATCAATGGCCTGCAATTCGCCCTGAGTGTAATCTCACACTGAGATCGGATGATGTGATTTCCCAGGGGCTTTGCTCATAATTAATGGTCGCATGCTGTGGCATCCCAATCTTTGCCTTGTACCTGCTGCTTACAAACCACATGCAGCCCACCCTGCCCCCAGAAAGTGCAGCGAGCAGCATGCTCCGCAGCCAGCACTGCTTGTTGCTGGGATACCCTCACTAGGTCTTCCCATATCTTATTAGTCTTTTGTAACAACTCTAACTGCTGAAAACATTCCTAGGCTCATTTCACGCATGTTAGAAACAAACAAATACAACAACAGTCTTGCCATTTTTATCTTTCCCCACCCATTGTTTTTGGAGAAAAGCTAATATTTCAGCTGAGTACTGCATCCAGACAACTCTTTCAGTTTTACAGTTTAGAGTGAATTGCAACAGGGGCAAATACTGCATAACTGGCGCCCATGACAGAATGTAAAGTCAGACAGAATCTCATTCTACCTTTTTTTTTTTCCCAGAAGGGCATTTCATACTGGGAGCCTGCCAACTATGCCATATGCAATGCACCAGAGCAAGAGTTCATTACGGATTCCATTATGAAAGGCACTCAGACTCCATAAGGTTTTGATTAATACCGTTTACAGGAGGTAACACAGAAAGAAAAAAGGACAGATAATCTTACGTCCCTTCCAATGTTGTAAAGCCCAAGTCATGCGTCATCTGATAGACATGTAGTCAGGGTACAACATGTCATACAGAATACAGATACGATAGGCAGATACAGAATCTACCTATCGTGAGGTTCGACAGCATTGCAGTTTTTAGAGCTCTTACAGGATCTTCTCAGAAGTAAACAACTCTATTCGCATCTTTTTTTGCAGTTTATATGTGGAGTCATAGACATACACAAGCCTATGTTTTTGCATTAGATGAGTTATCTAACTAGAATACTGAGTAACTATTTATGGGAAAATCAAAATCAAAATTGACCATACCACATATATCTGAGGAATGGCAGATTTCAGTAACAGGAATTGAAATTCAGGTGTAATATAAAAAGGAACAAGATAAGAAGGAAGTAACATTTTTCTATCTGATTTCAGCATAATGAGATAGACTTTGAACAAACAAAACAGCATTTTTTATACTTCATATTATGATGAACTTGTAAGGTGCCCTTCAGAGCATAGGTATTACTGAATCCTATTTTTATTTTTTTTATTCCTGTGTCCTGCCATATGTGTTTTCTCACAGTCAGATCCAAAGTAATTTTTAACAATCTTTCTGTTACTGTTTTGAACAAAAGTACCAACTGCTAAAAATGTAAAGATTAATATCTTTGCTGGCTAACATATTTTAAAGGAGGAAAAAACATGAGCATTTTTCATGAGCAGACTAATATTTGTAATTTTTTTAATAGGTATTTTATATTAATGTTTGTCACTTCCAGCCTAAGAATAGAACCTAGCTATTTGAGATTTAAAGCTACAATAGATTTAAAACCTAACAGTATTAGCTGGATTAACTGATTAAAAAACACATGGCTGCATCCACTCCCAACTATTTTGACTTTGTTGTTTTAGTCTTTCTATATATATGTATATATTTTTTTAAAAAATTTGATTGATAGTGTTTATTTCCTTTGATGATGTTTGTTAGATTTTAGCCTCCTATATCCACACTCAAAAAACTTCTGGTACAAGCAGATGAGTACTGAGCAAGTACAACCTGCTCATTGTTGCAAAGTTGTACTGAGTACAACTTACTGTGCTGAAAAGTGTTAACCGGCCAAAAGGTGTTAAATGGTCCAAAAATATTAAACTTCTACTGGGAGTAAAATCCTCTGCCCTCATAAAGCTGGCCTGAATGCAGCTCCACATCATGTGCCTTAAAAGGTTTGTGAATTTATGACCATATAGAACATAGTCAAGATTTCTTCTTCTAGATAACCAAGTAATGAACTGATAGAGCAAAAAGAATGACAGCATATATGAGAAAGGTGTGTTTAGATAACCAGGCAGAGAACAAGTGATTATACGTAGGAATAGCAATGCAGAAATATGGCTAGTGCGGTTAAACCTTATTTGCTGTAATAAAACCCAAGAGTTTTCCATGGTAGGGAGAGTGCTCTTGGTTCACCACATGTTGAAGCACAAAAGCACTAAGAACCCATCCTTTCACTTCACTATTTTATTTAGAAAGTAATACTACCTGAAAATACACTTTGTGTGTACCAGTCATACCAGTTGCTAGGGTTCCTGGCTCATTTTGCACTAGAATATGTGTTAAAGCATCGTCCTTTTTTTGGCTTGCATAATTTTAAATTTGGAGTCTTGTGCTTTCTTATGATTTGGAGAAAATTAGAAATTTGGAGATTAGTAATACACGAAGATATTTCACTCATTTAATATCGTTTGAAATTGATGGCAAGAAAGATGTTTTCCCAATCCTGTAGAAATCAAAAAGTTTTCTGCTGCAGGATCTACCTGCTCTTCCAATTCATTTTCCAGTTGGTAGCTATAAGTCTGTAATCTGACAAGTGGCTTATGCCATACTAAGCCACTCTTATTTCCTGTCTTTTAGCCGAATATAGATCAGCCAAGAAATTAATCTGTATCAGTTTTGTCTACCTAATCTCACAAACTGTATTTGTGTCAGTACTTCTATCGTGGTTGAGATTAAAACACCCATTTAAGACACGTAAAAAAAAACCACATTGTGAATAGCAAAATATGTCTACATGAAGTCACTAAGCCAGTGGAGATCTAACCAATACAATCTGAAAATTATTAAGTCATCCTCAAATTCATATCTACATTTTATCAGATCAACTATTATTTTGACTAGAGCCTGAACTGAGTGGACTTAACCAATTTCCTACATAGGAACCCCTGTATGTAGTGCCATTCAGGACACCACTGGGTTTTTGAAGTATCTGGACAGGATTAATGGACATGGAATATGTGGAAAATTCATTTTCTTCTGAAACCTAATAGGAAGTGAAGCTGTGTTGTTCACAACATCTAAATTCACTGAGCACCACCACATAATTCCATTGATTAGATCAAAAATGCCCTCTTATGCAGAAGACACTCTTTGCTTTGCTCACTTCATTTCCTTTTTCCTCCATGTTAAATACTGCTGGGTGCTCTTTTTGACTTTCCTTGTCATTTCATAAGAGTTTTTGCTTTGTTTTTTAAAAATATCTCTTGCTCTCCTCGATCTTTTCAGTCCTTGCTTATCTCCATGTCTTGACTCTCTCTAGTGGAAGATAGTAAAGCATAAACACAATTAAAATTGTTATATAGAAGCCACATATCCTAACTAAATTCTTATAGAGTTAACTGGCCTGCTATAAGAGATGCTTATAGAGAACACTAGAGAACACCAGCATTACAAATAGTTAAGTTTTGGATCACTAACTCCATATCTACACACACATACACAAAAACAAAGCAAAAAAAAAGCAAACAATCAAACAGAAAAATCCCCAGAGAACCAGGAATGCTCAATAGAGAAGAAATAATGCCTTTTCTTTGTGTGTCTAAAAAATGCAGAATTCTGTGTTTTTTTTTTTAATAATATAGCAATTGTTATGATAAAGAATAGGAAATTAAACTTCTGTTGGCACAAAAAAATTGAACTCTTCCCTAACCTAAAAAGACAGAAACAGGCCTGATCCCTTTAAAATACTGTTTTCTATGAAATTATTTAATCCTGAAGGAATGTATTGTATTGCATTCATTGAAAATTTATATCAGGATTACCAACAGAAACATACCAGCTAAAGATGATTTTTGTATTGAGAATAGTTTAGAAACTGACTTATGCACAAATTGATTTTTTAAGCCACTAAATGGAGAAAAAAATCAACTCAAGCATGATTTTGCATTGCAACATTCCAAGAACTATTGTTTTCACTGTTAAATAGGCTTTCCATTACATTTGAGGATTTTTAGTTACAATTTTAATTTCTTTAAATTAAAAGTGCATATTTAACATATTTAACCTGAATTATTTTTTTAAAAAGCTGAGAAGCATCAAAATAAAACATTTTTTACTTTTTCTTCACTTATTAATAATTGTAAGCTTTATTAAATTTTATCACAACTCAAAAATATAATTAGGATTACAAATTTAACTTTCCAGCATACATTGGGCTCCAAAGTTTGCAATATGTTATAAAAACTGCTCCATTAATTTGTATTAACACTTACGGCACTGCTTTATGTGAGCTAAAAATCATGGCTTCATTTTCTGGTTTCTAAACCTTTGCTAACAGTACTGTACAATAATAATGGATTTCTCTTCTGAAATCTGGGAAACTTCCAGGAAGATGAGAACTGAAGATGAGTTATTCCCAAACTACTTGACAGTTAACTAGGATCACATCACTGAGGAAAGACATAGCTTTGAGAATTAAGGCAGTTCAGGCTAAAGCATACAACTGTTCCTGAAATCATTCCTATGAATGGCAACTTTTCCACAGAGGCCTGATAGTCCACAGCTGATAGCTGGTAAGCCAGTAACCCAGGAAGAAGCAGAAGGTTTGAAAACTTACTGGAAGTCTGAAATCATCAAAGAAGATAATGAAGGATGCAAATGACTATGGAAAAATAGAACTTGAAAACTAAATGCAAAGCTCTTCTACAAACCACCTAATTTGTGTGCACTACCTGGATTCATAAAGCATTTCCTCTCATTTTTTTTCTCTTCACTGAAAGAAGTAGTCTGTTCCATAAAAAGTATTTCATGTTCCATGAAATAGAACATAGACATGTTCCATGCCTAGAGCAACAAAACCCTTAGCTTTATTTCACAGATCACAGAATGACAGAATGACAGAATGGTTAAGTTGGAAGGGACCTCTAGGAATCATCTAGTCCAGTCCTATTTAGGTCTGTAGGTGATATTCAAATACAAAAAAACAATGTTACTGTAACTGCAGAATAACAGTTTGAATATCAAACAATTTATAAGCAATTTTGGCTATACTTTTTTTTCTCCCACAAGAAAATTAAGTAGTAACTTCTAGACTATCACTACTTTTCAGAAATTCTGTACCCAAATTTTTCAAAGACAAAGACAAAGTTCAGAAGAAGTCTAGTTCACAGATTTTTAAATTAATATAATCTTTTTAGAGGTGTTAGCCATCATCTCCTGAGTAATGCTGTGCACATGCTCCATATTCCTCAAAGATACTTATGGCATACTGAAGAAAAGGTCAGAGTAGGAAAAATTGTGCTGTAGTTACTTTTTAAGTAAGAAGTTACTTTTTAAACTTGACTTCACAATGAACTATTTCAGTTTTATGGTAGGACAAGGACAGAATTAATTTTTTAGTTAGCAACTTTACAGTTATCGTTGAGAAATGTCTTATTAGGGTTTTTTTTCAGGTGCTTATAACTTTGTGAAATGAAGTTTTTGGGTTAAACGTTTCATGAATTTTTGCTCTCTTTCACTTTTTTGATTTGCTTCATAATAATTTACATCAGTAAATTGAGCTATTAGTGAGTGCATATCTTCCCAGTGCTTTTTATTTCCCATTCACATTTTTTTCTAGATGACTGGAGATATACATTTTGGGTAGCACCTGAGCATCACATATTAAAATGTAATAAGTACTAGCTGGCTTACTAAAATGTCTTCTTTCTAACTCATCCTATCTTATCATTGCTATTTCCTCACAGACTCATTACCACCAATCAATCAAAACTGCAGTCGGTTCTCAGCCCAGTTATTGTAGTGATTTAGTTTATCTATCTGTCTATCTCAGGTGCAGAATTTGGCTTTTGTCACTTCTTCTTGAAATCACTTCACTTCACTTGAAATCACTTCAATCACTGTCACTTCACTTGAAATCATAGAATCATAGAATCATTATGATTGGAAAAGACCTTCAGGATCATCAGGTCCGAACATAGCATCAACCATCTCATGGAATATGGCAATTTTTCATCCACGTGCATGATCACTGCAAGATCAGCTGTCCATAATACAGATTGTCTAACCCTAGAAACTCAAAACTGATTTTTAAGCAACTGGTCAAAGAGTTAATGCAATTTTACTGATGTCAATATGCATAACATCACCTAATAATTTGACTTAATTTATCAGAAATACTTGGCCAGATTCTAAATGCTATTGAGTTTGCACTTCACATAAAAATACATAATGTAAGTTCATGAAGCTGAATGATTTTTATTTGTTGTCAAAGCACTTAAACCAAGTTAAAAACATATTTAAATACTTGCCTGATCTGGGGCCAATTAGATTTTGAATTTGTGATAACATTTATTTTGAATGTCCTGTTAGATCTACAAGAAAGGAAATGCTAATTTAAACAAGTAAAAATCACCAAAGTATACCATATCAAAGTATGTTCACATGTCACAAATAGTGGTAAATAGTAATTATTCCACGTGGACACTATTTGTAGTTTTATTTCTGAAAAATAAAACTTCTATAAAATAAAAAATAAAAGTCTTCTAGTAAAATCAGGAAGAAAACATACATACATTCTAATCACTTTGAGTAAGTATATGACACATCTAAGTAATAAATAAATATAGAAATATCTCAGAGCACTTCAAGGACAAGGACATTCAGTACTATCTTCTTCTGTCCAAAAATATTTACATGGCTTTAGGAAAAAATTTAAGTATAAATGTACTTATTAGATGTACAAGTATATTCTATACTACTACTCTTACTCCTCTTTCCTTTTTCTTCACTGTTGTAGGAAGCTGTATTTTCCACTTCCTTGTTTCCTTAGCCAAAACAAACACTGCGCTTATTCTGTACAACTAAAGAATTCTGTACCTCCATTAAGACCAGCATTGAGTGCTAAGACTCCTCTATCTGAAGGTCTGAAGTTTTCTCTCACAGAAATAAATTAGCAATTGCTTCGTAGCATCCTCTTAAATCAGTCATGATAAGTCTTCCAGTTCTCAGATGCTTTAACTGTTGTGAGAGTAGATGTTTGTGGACATCATTAAGTTCTGAATACCAAAAGAAGTCCTTGGTCTCCAAAGTTCTATATATCCTCTCCTCATGTTCTAGCTGTACAGACTTCATAGCATTTTTCTGGAATTTTCTAGTATTTACCACAAATTCATAATTCTTTTTCCTTCCTGTACTCATTTTTCTTCCTGAGAATATATTGGACTCACAGGATTCAGATAATGTAAGATATTACAGGTCTTATTTTAGATATAAAAAATACAGAATCAAAGACTGAATTTCACTGTAGCTCGCAATTCTAGGGCAAGTAGTTCTGCATTCACAGTGGATATTACAGAATGTCTCACTTGAACTTACAGGGCTTAATATAGATGAGCATCATAAATCATCCTCTCATATCATAAAACTCACATTGCATGTCATCATACTAAGAAGATGTAATTACAGAGTTTTTAGCTTCCCTGATGATAAATGCAACTTCACAAATGTAACATTTCTTGTTGGTGAAGTGTTCTCTCTTAAACCTTTACTCGTATTGTTCTGGTTTTCAGTGAGCTAGCATGAGATCACCACTGCCTTATGTCTCCACAAGTCACTACTCTTACATTTTCAATATTTAAAAGCAAATTTTTACTGGTCATACAACAGGATCATATGAAGGAGAAAGCATTTTTAAGGAAGCAGCAGAAGTAATGCATGGTCTTTACACTTGCATCTCTGTTACTCTGGACAGGGAAGGTTATTCTGTATTCCCACAGTGGTGAAAAAGAAAGTTGCAGAAACAGAATAGCTTCATTGTTTGATAGTTATTATTCTTTCAACTGTCTTGAAATGGGAACTTTAAACACTTTGATCAATGGACTGAAAGATTGTCTATTGCTGCTTCAGAACATATTACTGTGTCCAAATGGTATTTAGTAGTTTCTTATAGGACATGCACTTTGATGAATCAAAGCAAATACCTCCTCCAAGAAAAATACATCTGACTATTAATCAACTCAGCCTCTCCTTCTGCCTAGTTAAGGCTAAAGAAGGTTTTGTCTGATATTACTATGATAGTTGCACCATTTGTGAAAAGTTGTAGGCAGTATGTTTATTTTAACAGGAGTGCAACTAGTTGGAAAGCATTCTGTTGAATGTTTTCTGTTTGAGAGTTTTTGTGTTTGTCAGTTTACACTGTGAGAAGTAAGAGAGTACCCAGTGTGCAGCATTTTTTTAAAAGATAAATAAAAACATTATTTTTGAAGTCAGATCAAATTGCATGGGGGCTGTAAAGATACCATCTTAATGCATTCATTGGAATCAGGTAAAAAAGTACAGACTCTCTGTTTAAAATAGGTTGGCTATTACTATTTTTCAAAAGTACCAGAAATACCAATAAAATAACCTTATCTTAAGGCAAGTAACTTTTTTTTTCTAGTATTCTAATGCTGATTAGAAAATTAGCCTCAGAAGTTAATTTCTCATCCTTCTGAAAAACAGTTTATAATTTGTTGTGTTATCAATCTGCTTTTAGCATTGCCTCTGAGATATACCTGTATAATCAATGAAGTTGCAAACTAGGGAACTCTTGTTTAAAAATATGCTTATTGGAACTCTATGACAAAGTTTTCTTTTCATTCTGATTCCATACAGGGAAACTGGAACATGATGGATATATTGTAAAATCACTGAGAATATTTTCAGCTCTCCAGCAGTGACCATAAAATGATATTGGTTTCTTGCTCTGAATGAGCTGGCATTTGACAACTGTTGCTTTTGAACTAATTGCTATGATTGCAGGTTGCTAAGATGAATTTAAAGACTCAGGTGTAGAACTTTCAGGTATTCAGGAGAAATGACAGAAGAAATTATTTTTAGTAAGTCTAGTTTGTTAGCATCTGTAAATGTTAATTTTTGGTGTCTTTGCAAAACTAAAGGTATGCACTTTAATTTTCTGTAATATTGTCTGACTCTGTACATACCTTTGTTTTTTCAATTCCATTCACATCTTGTAACTAGACAGGACTGACTGAATTTATTTATTTTTTCATTCATTTATTTATTTACTTGTCACTGGAGTTAGGAAATGGAAAAAGAAAAGAAAAGAAAAAAAAAAAAAACGGAAAAGAGCCTGAAACCAAAGGCCCCAGGTGGAAGGGGGCTTAAATAGGCTACTGTTAGATAAACTGCCCCCTAAAAGTATATTAAGAGTTTTAGCAGTATGGTGGCACATTGCTTTCCATGATGATACTGTGGATTTTGAAACTAGAATTAAGAGGACTAACCTGGGCTTGGATATTTGACAGTTTAAATGCAAGCCAAGTTAAAACCTGAGTCATTGATTCTGACTTCTATATAATAATGAGAAGATCCACTAAGTTTGCTTTTCCATGCAAGATCCAAGGTTACTGCTGTACAAAGATATACTGTCCTTTTACTGTTACTGATTTTGACATAAAATTAGAATAATGCTACATTTGTCTAAGATAGGTCATGAATGAAGGTCCCAGTAACATTATTTTTTTCCATGCAAGTATATGTATTTTGGAGAAAAAAATGTATA
>JAUBNY010001187.1:643236-665850 GCA_032275445.1 Crypturellus soui
TAAAAATCAAAACCAGCCTAGCAGGTCCTAAAACCATCCTTGAGGATATCCTTCAGTAAGGTTTTAACAGAGGCCTAAAAAAAATAATTAAAAAACAGAGGAAAGTTAGATTAAAAATGTTTTTCCTTCTTTTCGCTTTCAATTTGAACCTGTTTACAGCCTGGAAATAAAAAAGAGGAAAGCATAGCCTCTTGACTTTCATCAGTATGTCAGTCTTCTAATCGGGTAACTAATTCTCTTTTTTTTTTTTAAGTTCTATTTTAAGGTGTTGACACTGATGTTCTCCAGATGGTTTTAATAGAGAAGAATTCAACACACCAGTCTTCCTTCTTTTCTTTTGCAGGAATTCATACTGCCTGAAAATGAAAATATATTTTCCTACAAATCCTCCCATCTTCAAAAATTTGAAGATGTATGGATTTATAGATGAATGATATCCACATTCTTTCTTTGATCAGATAACTAGTCAGCTGGAAAAGAGCAAGCACAGATGTGATAGACTTACCTTGACTTTAGGAAGTGCTAGCCCATAGAATAATTTTCAACGTGTATTTCAGCAAGCATACCAAAGATGGTATGGTTTGACAAACCATGGATGCACAACTAATTGAAAATATAATACTCATTTGTTTGCTATCTAAGTGGACTAGTAATTAATATGGGTACTCTGAAGTATTCCCATTCAGTATTCAGTATTCCCATTAAGGAGTTTGAAAATGGAGAGTTTAATATGCCATTGTAAAAGGTTAATAAATCAGTAATGTAAGTTGTGTCTGAAGGCATTACCAGGATTCTAATTCAATAAATAAATAAATAAACAAATAAAACCTCATAGAAAAGAAACAAAATGCAGTTATAATGGAGACTCAAAGGAAACACTGTGTTTGGGGCATCACATTTCTTTATTTTGGACAATCTAGGTAGTGGACCTAGTAGTTGACTCTCAACAAACTTAGTTGAGAGAAGAAAGTGAAGGAATTGAAAGAATAAGTCTAAATATAAGAAGATTAAATGGTGAGGACCTTATAGTTTTCTTGTATCTAGATAATTTGCAGGAAAAGAAGGGTGAAAGATTTTTTCCACGTCTGTGGTTGTAGTAGAATAAATCTGTCTACTTTTTGTTTTCAGTAAGAAAAAATCAGAGTACAGAAATTAGAAGGAAAATAAAACTTTTTAGACATCAGATGTTGATGAGGGAGGTTATAACCTTTTTAAAGTGTATGAAATAGAGGACAGATAAAATTCTGCCAGGAATGCTTAAGTGTGCTTGGTACTACTTCAGTGCGCAGGCATGGCTAAGTTGTATGTAACAGTTTCTTCTAGCTTCTGTTTTCCTGACACTATAACCCAACAATTATCTAAATTATCAGAAAAAAAAATGTTCCTTAAAGGAAAGAGACACTAAACAGTATACCCCCAAAATAAAAAGTTTGTAACATGATAATCTGGGAGGCTAATGATGCCTGTTGTCTGTCAAAATCAGCCAGCTTTTAATATCATATAATTTTGCTCCTCCCCAGCTGATGGCCCATTCAACGGTCATGATGCCACTTCCACCTTCGTGCCACTTTTAGATGAAGGCCAGGAAGTTCCCTCCATTCGGAAAACAGTGAAGTGATCCCTTTTTGCTCTTTGCGGTGGTTTTGAAGCCCCTATTGTGAGAAAAGGCAATTGAGCAGACGCCCTCCATAGCTCAGAGCCACTTGTCAGGCAAACTCGCTTGTGCTGCACACTCCAAGATCACAGTGGAAGGACCCGTAACGGGGCAGTGGCACTGGGGCCACGACATGAGGCGGCAGCGCTGTGGTGACAGCCTGACCCAGCATCATCTCCTGGACCACACCAGGAGTTCCTATGTCTGGTTTTGGTTTTTGATTTTCTTTTCTGGGCGTGGGGGGGGTGAGCCACACATTGTCAGAGAATTGACAGATTCCACGAAACTCGAAATTTCCCCATCTTTCAGTTTATTATTTTCTCATTTATTTCCTGCATTTGCATGTAGACTCTGGGCTGAAGATGAGGGAGACACAGTGCTGAGAGATTTAACTGGTAACCAGGCCCGGTGATATTAATGGCTTGCCTAAGTGAAACCCATAATTCCCTCCTCACAAATCATATATTTATCCTTGATATTTGAGAGACAGAGAAAAAAAAAGGATCCCATATTATTTGCTCCCACATCCTAGTAGGCTATAAGCAGATCAAATACAAATATTCAAAAAGAGGTTGTTTTTGGAAAATTCCTGGACTGGTTGATCAGACAAAATATTTCTTGGACTTCTGTAATTAGAGACGAGTACACATTTAGCATTCATTCCTATAATTTGCATTACTGGATACATTTCCCACTTAATTCCACTAAGAAACTGATCTCACACATACAATTTATCTTTTGTTTCACATATTGAATTGCACTATTTATCTTCCTTTTCAGAATCTCTCTAAGGAAAAAAAATATATATATCAAGCAGCTTGTTGACTTCAAAATGACAAGTGGCTCAGAGCTGAAGAAAAGTGGTGACAAGCATTGATAGCATGAAGCTAACTGACTGAAGTTGAAATATTTTACCCTCTTAGGAAATCTCAAAGGAATATGAGTCAAGTTTGAAAATCAATATGAAATTCTCATATTTCACCATTTATATAGTTTCTATGCAACTATCGCATGAAACTCAGCTTCATTTAGAAGCAGTTGCTAGTGAGCATGGATTAAATGCACTTCATTCACACTGAAACAAAAAAATCTATTTATATCACCCTAAATCCCCTTTAATTACAGACTCAGGAAAATGTCACTACTTAACATAAATACATAAATGCAAAGTCAAATACTATTTTGGGATTCCACAGTCGAAATATTTTTGGTTTCTGTAGTGTGTCTATTTTAATAAAATGAAACAAACAAACTAGAGAAATGTTAACATGATTAATGTGTGGTAAACTGTGGTAAACTTCTAGGGAAAAAAACATTCTTTGTTTGTTAGATTAATAGTTGAAATAACAAGTCTTCTCACACACAGTAATTAACCTAGAACTTTGCATTTATAAGTGTTTAAAGGTTAAAATTGGTTATCGAAGCAAACCTTGTTTTCTATCTTCCGATAATTCTTTTATTAGTTAATTATTTATTTTGTTATCTTTTTCCTAGTTGTTCAAGACTTTTTAGATCATTTAGATATAAGATACCTGTGAGGTTCTGGGTCTGAGCATGTCAGTACTTAATAACAAAACTTTAATGCATACTTGGCCTTTTTGCTGTCAATGGGCTTGTCGGATAGGCTTGCCATTTTTTCCTTCTCACAATGGCAAGCAAAGAAAAAGGCATCTTTGTCAAACAAATAAGTGGGTGGAAAAAAGTGGCACAATTCAACAGGAAATTAAGCTAAAAAGAAGGATTTTTTTTTTCTACCGATAGGATACAAATTGAGATTTGAAAGTGGAAATTAAGATACAGTAACATATAAAGAGCAACTAAAGAGAGTTTGAAAGCTGGAAGAAGGTAATATTCCTGAAAATATACAAGGCAGGTAATTAGAATGAGTTAACTTCAAAATGCTTTTCTGAAGTGCTTTGCAAATGCAAAAGTGCTTTTTCTTTTGTAGCCCTGATGGAAAACACATGTTCTTCCTCCCACCTCACTCCTCTTTGGAGCAAGGACATTAAAAATTACTCAGGCATGGCCCTTATCTTATTCCAAAATTTCACATTAGTGAAAATAGACCTCAGAAATCCTTATTTTATTTTATTTCCCTTTATATTGCTAAGGTGTTCTAGCCTTTGTCAAATATGCAGACTTTGTCGACTCATAAGTAAAGTCTGCTCAGTTGATACTAACTAAAAAGATGGTTTCAATGTACTTGTAGTGATTATTGGTTGCCTAGAAGTTGCTTAGTTGGGTCTATGAGAAAAGTTTCATTCCATCTTCTCTACAACATCCTTTTAGGTAATCAACGATTGCAGTAAGATCCCTCCTTAGTTGTGTTTCCTGTATGTAAAACAACAACAATAGCAATGCTAGGGCTTTTATTCTCCTTATATATTATACGCTACAGCTAAGTGTACTTGTGTTTTTATCTCGTGGACTCTTACCTGTTTCTCAGTCTCTCACTCACATTGGAGGTCCAAAAGAGGACACAGTATTCCATAAGAAACCTTATCATGACCAGATAGAATGGAATAAGAATAGAGGTTCATGAACATTTTAATAAGGCCTTGCAAAGACCCTGGAAAAAAGATGTGAAGTTAGTGTTGCATTTCAGTGCATTAAGTAGCACACTAAAATGGTGCATTAAAAAATGATGTACATAAATAAGTTCTCCGATGTCAGCCATAGTAGATATTTATCAAAAGTCAATGACAATTCAAGCAAGGTCCAGCAAGTAGAAGGGTTTGCCCTAACTCTGTTTACCATCAGTAGAAAATCATATATAAATCATAGGATAATTCATTTTGGAATGACCTTAGGAGTTTATGTAGTTTCACCTTCTGTTTAAAACAGGGTCAGCACTGAAGTCAGACCAAGTTACTTAAGTAACTTACAGAATTGTTAGACTTCTTTCTTTAGTTCTATTCCTCTCAACCAGAAACTTTCAAATGGGTTCAAAGAAAGAAGTTAATTTTCCATTTATTGGTAGTAATACTGAAGCTTTTTAAAGATAAATGAATCTGAATACTTTAACTTGATGCTGCTACTGTTTTAACTTAAAGTTAAAATAAAATAGCATTTGTAACTCAGAATGAAATTCTACCTACAAGGACCATTTCTTTACAATGTTGCATATTTTAAAAACAGATTATTTTTTTTCTCATTAATCTCTGTCATTTACTGAAGAGTGCCAAAATTAATATACTGAGAATGTTTTTATGAGTACTTATTTTAAGGATCACTTTTTTATCAGCCATTTACTGTTTATGTATGGCTTGAAGGTCTGTCTGTCTCCTAGGAATATTTTAACTTAAAAAATAAAAGGAAAACGTGCTAGCTAAAGATATTTCAGAGAAGAGAAGAGATCCAGAGAAGAAGAAAATCTTCACCTACTCTAGCTCGTAGAGCTGGTAATTGCAGAAGTGAAGGACAGTGAACAATGAAAGGTGCAAGGCTAATTCTGAGAATCTCCTGAGTGACATGGAATATTGCAGTAATTCGCTCACATATATGTGACTCCCTCTAAATGCAGTGTGTTTGCTGTCAAGGGCAAACAAACACACTGTATTTCTTGCCTATTCAACAGTGTCATGACTTTCGTGATATATCACAGATGCCATGAATTTATGAAATGTAAAAAGATTCAGGAAAAACAACAACAAAAAATGATAATATACTAGATACAAAATGTACTTGATGACTTTAAGACAAGTTACAAAGATTCTTTAGAATAAGTAACATTCTCCAACGTAATAATATTCAATTTCATATAGAATAATATTAATTTTGAAAATAATTGTCATAGGAAGGAAAAAGAGTGTCACAGAAATGATTTTACAACTGAGTACACTGAGGCAAAAGAAGGTTAAATGATTTGCCCCAGATCACGCTGGAAGTTACAGGCTCAATGAAGAAAAGAATCACAAATCTAAACTATGACTTTAACTGTATTATAGTCGATTGGCTTAACATAAAAGGAACCTTTTTAAAGTTGTCAGAGAAAATAGGTCATTTTCTCTTGTCTCTGGACGAAAAATAAATAAATAAATAAAAGCACTAAAACTCCTTTATCTTTTCTCACCCTTAACTCCTCATACAGAATCAACAAAAGCCCAGGAACCCTGTGGTCAGTGTAGAGAGATTGGTCTCTTTGAGCAGCCACAAATTGCCTCCAAGAAGACAAAAGAGATTTAGCGAGAAACCAGATCAAACAATGACTGCTCTTTTCCGACTTTTTTTTCCTTCGTGCTTTCCCAGTCCTCTTACAGTGCTATCACCATCAAAATAATACCGACTGTGTGATCATCTGAATGATATGGAAGTCTGGACAGGATTAAGACTGGCATATGAACTCCACAAATGATCTCTAAAGAAGGCGAGGGCCTAGTATCATTTGTTCTCCTTAATAATCAATAATCTGTTGTCCTCTTCACATAAGGATATGAGCATTGTAGAAAATAGACTTTCCTGAAGTTAAAATAAATTTCTCTGTGGCTTCCCTGTTGTTTTAGACACAGGATCCTAGGAGATCCTAGGAGATAGCTTTCATTTGCTGCCACAGAATTTCTTCCCAGTAATGCTACATGTGTATTCTCTCAGCTATGAGTGCATTCAAAGGAAGAATGAGGACCTTGATTTTCTCCGTTATAGAAATTGTGACTCTTCTTACATAAGACATGGTAGGCAGCGACCTTCCCCAGAAATGAAAGGGCTGTCTTGCAGAACATAATTTGTGTACTTCTGCAGAAACAATACAAGATCAAGGAAAGCATGGACAATTTGGCAAAAAAAAGTCTTCAAGCCATGAGAAGCCATGGGAGGAGATTGGTGAATTGGTTTAATGTAGTATAGTTCTGGTCATCGTACATAAGTTCTGCTGGGACAAGACTTGAATACAATCCCCAGTTTTCCTGCCTGTGGCTCCCTGAACAGTCAGCTGACCTAATCAGTCATGAGTGCACATGACTGAACTTTGAACCTGAAGAAAATTGGAGCCCACAGTAGTATAAATGTAGAGCAGCTGATTATCCAGCTGTGGACTAGGTTAAATCCACCATAAATTTGCAATTGTGTATATTTTTGCAGTCAAATAATTTTGGCTATGAATTTTTTCACCCTCCTTCACATACTGGAGGAAGAAAAGATCTGAAGAATACCCTAAAATGCAAAATTCTCAGAGAACTGCCTAAACTGAAAGATGGGCTTCAGTGAATAGAAAATAAAAACAATTTGTATATAACTAGATCTTCCAAGGTAAGCTGCAGAGCTTTTGTTTGTGGAGGGCAAAGATAAAAGAAAATTATTGAAATAATATTAATAAGATTAAGCTTCTAAAAAATAGTGGTATGCAGAATACTGTTGAAATAAAAGTTCTGATATAATCAATGAAAGAAAAATATGTTATTTTTCTATGGTTTGCAGTTTGCCTAGTACAATATATTAGGAATTGCATCATTTTGTTTTGGAAGCTCAGCAGAAATTTAATGATGTAAAAAAAATGGCTTATTTAACTTAAAAATATACTTAAAATTCTTCAAATTCTTGATTCTTCAAATATACATTTCTAAACCATGCACAGATATTCATAAATTGCATACACAAGGCAAAAACAGTATGGAAGAACCCTCTGTGATTTAACAGAAGAAATTCAATGGGATTTGGGGAGGTTTTGGGAAAGTTACCCTATCACAAGCCCAAAAATATTTAACAGACAACATCATAAAAACAAATCTTGCCCTTCTCCTCTCCACGAGCATGGAGAGCAATTTTTATCATCACCTAGAAGTACCAATTCCCTCTAAAGTTAGGCTTTATCCTCTAAAGATCAGGAAGTTTCACCAACCTTACAGCTAGCAAATGAGCAACTAATCATCTCAAATGTGTCAGTTGTCAAATGAACTGTTTGTAGCCTAATCTTCCTTCTATGCATTATTTTCTGATACCGATGCCTAATCCTTCACCTGTAATAAAAGAGATCCATCTCCAAACAAAGCACGAGCAATGACTAAGCCTGGTATTACTGCCACTGACGGTGGCTCATCTCCAAAATTGGATCCAGAGAGAGAAAAGGGCAGTAGGGTATTTAAAACACAAAGAAATAGGATTGTGTTGTAGTAGGAGAGGATGAGTGAAGGAGTGACTACCCCCCCACCGCCGCTTAGTTCCCAGGATGTTTATTATTCTGGTCCTTCACTGAAATGAAGTGATGGCTCCTTATAAAATAATTTAACATTGTTAAAAACTGTAACACTCCTCCCTAATAGATTAAAAATAACCATTTCTAAGTTTCCCTTTTTGATCACATTGTCAGAAAACTGCATCTTTAGATATCCTCATTTTTACTTGTTAGGAAAAGACTGTTTACTCCTAGCTGATATTATGCTACATGCTACTATGCTACATTTGTCAAACCCAACCTTGATCTCTTCTTTACTAGCTATTACAGAACACTGTCATGTTTTGCAGTTAATTGATGAAAATCTGATCTGTGATGCTAAGATTTAATGTGAAGCAAATGACTATAAGCTCACTTAAAATACTATGTGTAAAATATTATGTATAAAGAACAATAAGAGGAAATAAGTAACTCACGGGTGCTTAACATGTAAATCTGTAATAAAAGGAGGTGCAAACAGAGAAATAGCACTGTTAATGTTAAATGTTAAATACTTTAAAATTTTGTCTGCAAAGAGGTTCATGATGAACAATACACCTACTGCTTTTTATCATAGGCTTCAGTGGACTTTTTGCAGTTGCACTGATGCATGTACAGTACAGAGGATATGATAGATACTTCAGGATATGGTAGTCCACCATTATAATACCTGCTTCCCCTAACATTGCTTCCAACACATTTTCCAATCGTTTTACAGGATATCTTGACATGGACAGTGCACTGTTTAAGATGCAGGTTTGTTTCTAAATATGTCTTTGGCTTTTTGCATAATACTACTCTTTCTCTTTGATTCTACTTCCCCTTCTTAGAATATAGAAAAAGACAATAGCCTTCTCAGAAGAAAAAAAAAAAAAGGCAAACAACTGCAAAGAGTAATTTAAGTATTTATTGCTGTTTGAGGACGTAGCTAGAATTGTGTCCACAAGATTATCATATTCAAAACAAATACAAACCCTGCTCTAATAGGGAGCTGTAATGATTACACTTCTAGTTCAAAAGACATTTATATATTTCTTGTTGTACCTCTAACTCCCAAGATGTTTTGCTGTTAAATTCCTTTCAGTCTTAGTAGCTTCCATGAACTAGAGAGCAACATACTTTGTCCCTAGAGAAGACCCTGACTGCAGTGTTATATATTGCACAGTGCCGAAAACATTGTTAGCAATAAAGGCTCATAATAAAGGCATTTGACTTCTGAATGTGGCAGCTAAATGGGTAAAAGACTGACTCCAATGGGAAAAGGAGAATTGGCAATTTCCAAAAAGTGCTACTCGTGATATGTGCTAAGCTTTCTGGCTATGTAGGTTGAGTGGACTGCAAGTCCCTTGCAGGTTTCTGCCAGAAGGCAGTGATGAATGAGAGTTTCGGAGCGTGCTTGAGGGGGAAAGAATGAAGCATTTTCAAAAGTATTCTGGATGACTAAGGATTTGCATGACATGTCCTGCTGAAAGTCAAAGTACTCAACTGAACTCCCTGCAAACCTGTTAACTCCTGCATTTATAGATACATGTGAATATATACATACTCACTCCTCATCTTGAGTATTAGTAATCATTGTTCTCAAAGAGAAATTTATTTCTCTTAGTGTTCTGCATATTAACATGTTGAGATACAGCTATATTAAAGACTGATTTTTGATTTGAAAACTAATAGCTATGCTCTTCTGGGACAATACAAATCCCAGAGACAAGACCCAGAAACACAAAGGTAGTAATGGAAAGACCCAGGGCAAAAAACCTTCCTAGGAAAAAAAAAACCTATAAAAATCAGGAGGGAAAATTGTATGGTCTGACCAACCTTACATACACTTTTTTAAAAAATCTATGGGCAGAATAGTGTTTGTAAAACTGACGCCCCCTCTCATCTCTGATAATTACCCTTAAAAGAAACTTTAAAAGAGTATAGAAGAACAGCAAAGCAACTGAACAACAACTCTGTAAAGCTTTTGCTTTCAAAAATGAAAAAAAAAAAACTGTGATAATCACTACGGAGTTGTT
Organism: Crypturellus soui; assembly: GCA_032275445.1. NCBI lineage: Eukaryota > Metazoa > Chordata > Aves > Tinamiformes > Tinamidae > Crypturellus > Crypturellus soui. The sequence goes on from JAUBNY010001187.1 coordinate 653,054, forward strand.
ATTATTAGAGGTGCTTAAGCATCTGAAAGCACAGCAGCTAAGCTCTCAGTCTGAGCTAACAACTCCTAGTTTGCTTAATTATTAGAAAGAATTAGACAATTAGAATTATTTGTCCCTTCTTAAATTAAAATGAATGTCATCCTGAATAGCAAGTAATTTTTTGGTATTACTGATAAAGAGAGCCTGAGAGAGCAACTAATATTTACCTAAGTTTGGAGAACCCGAACTAAGATAGATGAACCTCACCTCACAACTATAAATTTGTGTGAAGAACAAGACCTTGTTTACAACAGTAGTAGTTGACAAAAATAGTGAAAGGCTATGAAACAGGAATTGAGAGGTAAAGCTCAGGGCATAAAGTTGGAAAACGATACATAGTAAGAAGAGCATATAAGCAAGAAATAAATACACTTAAAAAAAAAAAGACAGTTTATTGCTCTGTCTGCTTGTTTTCATTTGGTACAATGATGTGATTTATTGTGTATCAACCTAATTCACTTGTCCATTTGTAAAACTCAGGAAGTCCTGGTCTTCTCTATGTATGTAAGTGATCCTAGTTTTCTTATTATCAACAGATTCCCACATAATTCTGCTGAGAATCTATGTCCAACTTTAAAATAGAGGGAACGAACATAAGGAAGAAAAAAAAAAGGCAACATTCAAATAAATAAATAAATAAAAAGAAACTATTCAGAATAAAAACTCACAAGAAAGGGATATTATGGATTTTTTTATTAAAAAGTTATTCTAGAAACTCACAAGCGTATGGATTGAGAGAGTTGTGAGGAAGGGTCTATTTACTTAGATATTCACATTTTCTTTTTATTTGAATTTTTATGTAAAATTGTGATTAGCATTTCACAGAAAGACTACTTTTGAGAAGTTGAGTCAAATTCAAGTAATTTATACCAGTTCTGAAGAAACTTTGCTTCCTACTGAAATGAATATGAAGATGCACAATGTAAAGTGCTTGGTGGAAAATTTGAGTAGCCTGCGAAGAAGTCTACTGTTGTTGGCAGAGCAGAGGCAAACGGCTAGAGCGGGCTCACATTTGTGAGTGTTTATGTGAATGTTTGAAAGGAAAGCATAATCTGGCACTGGATATGCCCTACTAAATCGCTTATTAACTCTCGCAGGTAGCAACAACTTTAATGTTTCACATGAGTGGCTATGTCTTCAGAATCATGCAAGGAGACAGGCTCTCCTGCATCCCATCATCTATCATAATCCATGTCTATCAGATGATAGATTGCTCTCACCAGAAGGGCCTTTACTGTTGATTGAATGTGTGATGTGTATGTTTCAGCAGTTCAAAGTACTTAAAGCTCGAACTTTGTAAATATTTTGTGCCTTCTCCCCTCATTCTCTTTGGAAATAATTAATATATTCTTGAAGCATTTTTTTTCCTTCACTTTGAATCCTGAAAGATATTGTGCTGCTTTCTCTAGTCACTTGCATTATAGTGTCACATAGAGGTTACTATCACAGTGACACAGAGGACAGAAATCTAGTAAAAGAGTAGAAAGCTATATTTCAAAAGTCAAAAGGTCCCATGATTTATACCAATAGAAGATAGGCCCCTATGGAAACCAATTTTGCTTTTCAGGTGCATTTTTATAACAAGATGAAGCTAAAATCATAAAGGTGGAAGTGAATTAAAAATGAATCCTTTATGCAAATACCACATTTTACTTTCAAATTCCTAAGTACAATTATCCATCTCGTGTTCCAGAAAAATGGTGATAACTAAAAAAGCAGATAATGGATAAGTACTATCGCACACCAATTATAGTGAATGCTAAAAATTACTTCTTTACAAACTCATTCTCATCCCCTTCTGTTCTTTTGATTTATGTGTCACGGGACTTTTTAATCTCTAGATTTTATCCTTTTTTTTTGAGGTACCCCACTAAGCTGCTTACATTTAAGGGAGAGTGGAAAATAGAACTGGCTTCCTTTCTGTACAACACAGATTTTATCTTCCCCAAAGACTTTTTTTATGGTAGTTCTTTTGAAAAGATATTGCTTTTGTTCTGTGGATACCTACAGTCTTTGCCGAAATTACACTTGATGTTATACAAGAAGATTCTCTTTAAAGGTACAGAAAATAGCTGTTTGTTTGATTTTATCTCCAAAGGCAATGTCAACAGCAGAACAGCCCAAAACTTTCTAACAATTGTCTGTATGAAAGGAAGAGGAGAGAAGGGGATGAATATATGTTTCTATTTTAAAGAATATTCTCTCTCAAAAAATGCTAGGACAAACAAATATCTTCTTTACCTATTTTAGCACAAAACTTATAAGACTATATCAGGCCATCAGTGTGTACCAAGATCCAATACTGAGGTCAAAAGGCTAGTGCTACAATCAGGTTTTAAAAAGCTGACCATACAAAACACGACTCTGCATAACTTTGCAGTATTTTTGATACATCTTACAAAGTTCTAGAGAACTGATTTTTTAAAAAATATTGTTATGCAACATAATTTTATAGTTAGGACTTACTGCATGGATATTTAGATCTAATTCTAATTAAAAAAGTAAGAAAAATATTCTTAGCTGATTAACTGGAAGGGGATTATATCTTGTATATATTATCATGTTATTTTCTCATATATCTTAACAGATAATGAGAAAATGTTTTCATTCAGATTCCCAATTCAGCTTCTAGCATTCGTAAGAATAACCTTGCATGTCTTTACCTATGACACTTCCCAAGGCTGCAGTATTAAAACAAGATTGCAGAAAAGAGGTCATGCTTCAGATGAGGGTTTTCTGGGTCTATCATCAATATCTTACAAATGTAGATGGCTACTTGATCTCATTACTATGACACGTCCTGTCTGCTACATCAGTAATTATTACTGAAGCTGTCATTACAACTTTTCTAATGTATTCATGAAACCACTGGATCAATATAAGAATCACCAAGAGTAAAACATTTCAAATGAAAACAGAATAGAAAATTATCACTGTTTTCTGTAACAATGTTTTTCTTTATGATCACCAGCAATGTCTGATATATCGAAACTCTGAAACAAAACAAAGCCCTATACACAAGAACTATTTAATTGAGCAGACAGCTCTGTAACATTCTTTTCCTTCATGGAGCTATAAGCCATAAACTTCAAAACATTTCCATCAAGAAGAGGGCAAGCAGTAAATTCCAGTGATTTTAGCTCCCTGGAGTCATGAAATAGGTATGGGTTACAGTTGCCAAGGGCTAAGACGAATATTTGCTAGCAAAATTGAATTTTTGAAAACAAAACCAAACAGAACAAAACCATTTTACTAAATACTGATGAACTGATGAGATTAATCAATGACTAAATGGTCGTGGAGATCTTTGATATTCTAGTGACAACTTTCTAATTATCCACAAGAGAGGATATTAAGTAGGTCAATGTGAAATCATGCATGTTGCGTGAGGTCACTACAACATTCAACCTTTCTATCTCAATTCTCTTTGCCTAATTGTTCAAATGAATATGGAGTTTTATGTTCTTTCTTTTTGCAATTTTTTAATTTCTAAAAATATTATTTAGATACAGGCAGCACCTCATTTAGAAAATTTGGTATAATAATTGGATGCATTGTGAAGAGGTGATTTTACAGGCAGAAAAACAAACACACAAAAAAGTATAGTACAGAAAAGTTGTAGCAACAGAGAGGAAAACTACATAGTTGTTTTGTACAATATTCTACATACATAGTATAGTACTTTTCAGTGCTGAGAAGATCTGTCCTAAACGCAAAAGCTTCTCCTTCACATAGCCTCTCAACGTATATTGGAAAAAACTCAGCACAGAGAAACCAATTCTCTTATGTCTAAAATACTTCAACTGCTATATACTTATAACTTGAGACAGATTATATCTGTACTTATATACAAACTAACTGTTTTTTCTGTTTTCTTACAACTTATTTTAGTAATTTTTTTTACTTAATATTTAAACAGCTTGGGGAAAACAGCAACAAAGAATGCAACTATTTTACCATTAGAGAAATGTTTTTGTTTTACATTATGTAAGAAAAATTATTTTCAAACCAGATACTCAGTGTTTTTGCTTTTTCTCCATCTAGTTACTGAAAATACACAAGTTATGAGAAATGAAAGAGGAAATAAAATTAAAATCAGTAAGAAAAAAGTAACACATTATTCTTTAACTCTTCTGTTTCTTATTATGATAAAGTATCAGAATTAAGACCAACTTATTTTTCAATTTAATGCCTTCTACAGATGCATCAGTTACTTAACCTGTTGTGGTTTGATGGGGGGAGCAAATTTGGTAAGAGATGAATCCCCTAGCATTCTAGCGGATCCTCAAAGGCTAGAGGGATGGGGCGTGGCTGGACTCATCTCTTAATAGGGATCCCAAATACTGAGTTAGCTATGTGCCCAACCCTGGCATCATCAGATTCATGAACAGTTTGCTGACCGTAGATCTGATTGCCTTCAAAACAAGTGGTCGAGTTCACAAGTAGAACAATTTATTCAAATGCAACATTTAGAAAACATGCTTCGGATGTCAGTATAAGAAATTCTCTACTACAGTGTGGGGTTCTTAGCTAGCGCCTAATGTACAAATATGCAATCATCACTCACTCAGAAGATGGAAGGGGCCTCTCAATCTCGAGGAGTCTCCTCAGGCAGTGTCCTGACTCGAGGGAAGGAAAGGGAAGGAAAGCCTGTCAACTGATCCAGCAGTTACAATGGAGTCTTCCCTCTCTCCTTTTCCTTCTTCCTTCCTAGTTCTTAACCCCTTCTTCCTTCCTACTTCTCCTTTTATATATATGTTTTTCTTTTACTTTCAGGTAGAGCTTGAGTGACTCTACTCATACTTACTTTTGTTATTCATTGTTTTTTTTTAAAAAAAAAAAGTCTCCAAGTTAATCAAAAATCTAGACAGCGTGTTCAATGAGGAGTGGTCATGTATTGGGATTATAATGGGATTAGAAGGAGAAGAAGCCTGAGCAAAGCTTGTCAGATGGAACTGATCTGCCACCATTCTTGGCCCAGCACCAGGCATCACACTATGTGGCCCACCAGCTGTGTTGCACCACCAGGCTGCCACCTCTACAAGGAGTACAACATAGTTTGGCCACGGTGTCTTCACTCAGCAGGTGTTCAGGCTACCCTGGAATCCACTGACCAAGGAGCACTAGACTGCACTGAAGATGGTAGAAAGCAAAATAATCATTGGCATTTGACTGGATTAGAGATTCCATCAAAATGCTGTCCCTGGGCACCAGACCAACCAGACCAGAACCAGATATTAGGCCAAGGCTTCAAGACCTACAATCTGGATGTGCATAAAGAGACTCTCTGCAGAACTTGGCAGGGCTTTGACCTGCCAAAAGGCTTCCCTGGAAGAGTCATCAGGGCTCTGTTAAACAGGAATCCAACATAGGAGGAGGGAATATAATGGAAATATAGGTGAATTAATTCCATTTTTGTTCATTTGTTTATTTCTATTTTGCTCCTCACAGCTTTGTTTCAGAAGGCATTCAGCTACATACAATAATCAAACAGTATGAAGGAATGCAAAAAACTGAGAAGTAACCCATGACTTTCTCATGACACTTCAAGCTGCTGCAAATAAAAAAGAAGTACCTGTTCCAGATAGAAAGAAAAATGCTTCCTACTGTTCTCTCATACAAAAGTACTATTTTTTTGCAAGGAGTGAGCTGAGCACTACTTTATTTTCCTCTCAGATAAATAGCAGAAGTAAAGGGGAATTGTGGGGAGAATGGATCACCTTTGTCAATCATTGTTAAAATATGATCACTGAGTTAAACTGCTATCTTGGTTTTCTAAACGCTGACAAATCAGTTCTGCGATATTTACAGAAAAGGCATAGAAAACCAGATAATTCACTTCTGATCCCACCCCCTTATCTAAACTCCTGAAAAGAAAGCTGAATTTTAAAAGCTGCTTGTTTGTTCTTCTAGGATATACAAAGGAGAAGGGAGAGAGAGATAAAAAAGAACACAAAAGTCTAGACGAGTCGGAGTTGTCATTATCAAATTATGATAGAAATGCCTAGGTGCATTTAGGCCTAGGATTAATATTTATAAGTGTTTTTAATCCATGTTAAATTATCAGTCTGTTTGCAATACAGATTATGCTGATATTATTAGGAAGCCTCAGCATTGCTCCAGTTTCTCTAGGCTGTCTCCCAAAGTGATCTGTTTATAACAGTGGAGTTCATGGAGAGTTTCAAAATACTTCTACGTCATCAACTTTGGTTTTCTTCCATTTTTTATAAATCAGTTTAGTCCTAAATATACTAATTCAGAAATCTGAGATCTGAGAACAGGGCCTTGATAGAGTAAAACAATCTGAATTCCTTTTCCAGTCAAATAGCCATGCACAACCTGAAGTCCCAGTGCCTTTTTCTACCAACAGCTCAAGCACATATACACAAACTAACATTTTAAAGTAATATGGAAAGATACAGTACCAAACTTTGTACTGTGGACCTTATGCCCACCTTATGTAATACAGTAGGATGCAGTAACTTTTCAAGCAAAATGCTTGCCAACCTGGTTCATCCACCCAGCACTATCTAGAGAATAATAATCCAGACGCTTCAAGCTCAAGTGTTTTATCACACCAGTGTTCCTGAACTAGAACTATCTTCCTTACAGTGCTAATGGGGAGCATTTCCCTTCCACTTTCCCTTCGTACTAGGACAATTAGCCCTAAGTAGGACTAATATTAATATGTTTCTCTGAGAATTGATGTCTTCCTGAATAGCACTTATCAATGCAGCTGGCAATGCAGGGGGAGGGAATGATCATATATCTTAGAGCCCACTACATTTCATTTTGAAGTTTTGAAGTGAGAAATACTTTTAAAAAGTAGGATTTCAGCAAAAGCCTAATGTTTGTATTTGCTGTTATGTGAAGGATTTTATAGTGGTAATCCAGTGGGAATCTGTATTGGTAAATGGGTATACCATATTTATCATGTTAAAAAATCAGGACTTCAAATATAAATAAAAGGAAAACAAAAAACAAGAGCAAATGAGAACTAATGTGGGGCAACATATTTGATTCATTCTTTTCTGTTTTTAACTCCATAAATCATTTCCTGTTTGAAACAGATGAGTCTACATTTATGACTTTATAAATGCAGTGGGCACTACAAAATATTAGAGACACTTTAATAATTTTAGCAATCATAATGAGCATAATCTTCTGCATTAACCTTGCCCCATCATTTGCTTAAAAAGCTTTCTAAACTAGGCCAGGGCAAGAAGTATAGAGCTTGGCAATGCTCAAATCTCTGGCGAACTATTTCAGGAAGAGCTAATTACAATGCAATAGTGAGAGCAGGAGCTGCTCATCACTGCTGAAGCACAAGTCAGCATTTGTAAATGGTTTGCTCTGACAGCTGCCTGCTATCTACACTCAAAAGATCTCCCTTTTAACTTACAACCTACTAGATTGCAAATCCTTTTCCCCTTCCCCACATTAACTGTTAAATGCATGTAGCATTCTTCGTTTTATCCATGCAGCTAGTTGAAAACACTATCCTTGTACTTCTCATCATAGCTGTGTGAGTGTTTACTTAATTCATCATTATGCAATAAAAGAAAAAATAAAATAAAGCTTCTTCAGCAGAAGACATCAAGGAATATTCTATCTCCACATCTCTGTTAACCAAATCATTAAGCTGGTTCCAATTTCTGTTTCTTTTCCTCTATGCCCCTGTTTTTAATGTCATTTATATTCTTGATTTATTTTTAAAGACAGATTAAAATCCTTTCTTTTATACATAGTTTCCTGACAAGAAAAAAAGTATCCCTCAACTTTTTTTTTTAAAGCTAGCTGAAAAAGTTAACAGTGCAATCAAAGTTAAATCAGTCTTAGTTAAAAGGGCAATTAATTACTGAAAATTTTGCAGTTAATGGGGATAACAAAAAAAGTGTCATCTTAGAGGAGCTACGAGAGGAAAAAACTTTCTAATCTTTAGGCTGTACCACTCAATAACTACATGGTGTTTGATATTCACTAAACGAGGAGGTAGCTCATAATCTTTAACTGATTAATTACTGAATTCACGCTGAAGTGTTCGATTAAATTTGAGATGACTGTGAAAACTTCTAACCAAACGCAAGCAAAATCACTAGAAATTAAATTGAATCATCTTAGAGAGGGAGCAGGATGAGGCCAGAATTACCTTTATGGTCATTATTCAGATTTCATTAATCGCTTTGGTTTTGGTTTTGTTTTGCATATATACCTTACTTTTTTCTCACGAAATCTGATATACTAAATAACAAATCATCCTGTCATCTTTAAAATATTATGAAAAAGGAGACATACAAATTTTCTCCAGAGTTGCTTTTGTTAGCTGCCAGACAGAAATGAACAGTCTCAGTACTCTTCTTGAAAATCATAGGTCACCACACATACAGAGAGAAGCTTGGTGTGTTTCTTTATATACATCCCAAGTCACCAGGCAAACATATGGAGTTGTTTATAAGGAGGAATAAATGGAGAGTTTTGACTGTCATGCTTATTAGGTTCTCAGTACAGCTTTCTCCTGGGAAATGGGAGAAGACCCCCCTAGATGTGTCTTACAGACTTCGGTTTATAGCATTATAGCATATATAGGTTTATAGCATGTAGCATAACATAATTCATCATGTTAAAGAAGCTAAAAAGAGGGGGATAGGGGAAGGGGAACTAGTATACAAGGATGACAGAAAGAAAAAGACATAAATGCCTTAAAATTCAGAAAAGAGATAAGAATTAAATTGAGATTTGAGATGTTCCTTATTTTTACCTAACCCTATTTCTGCCAAATCCTTTGTTTGTAATAGAATTAGACCAATATTGAATGCTTAGACTACAGGATGAGGGATGCACATGGAGAAAACAGTAAACAGGCAACAAATATCTTCTAGTCAAAGACACAGAGTCTAATGTCTATTAGACTGTCTGGTTGCAGGTTCAAAACACACACACACACACACAAAGATATTTTTGCACATAATTTCTAAGCTTCATTTTTCTACAGGATGTCATGGAAAAAAAATGTTTATGACTGGACAAACTCAAGATGGAAAATCTATCAAGACTACTAAACGCAAAGACAATAACACTCTTGTCTCTCTTGCATGGTATGTGACTCTCTCTTGCTTCTTTCATGCCTCCATTGGTCTTGTGTCTTGAACACACACAAGACGAGATCACCCAGACCTCTGCCTCCAGAGCAGAGACCTGTCCTGTGGCAGCATCTTTCTGAATTAGGTTTTCTTAGAAAAAAAAAAAAAAAAGAACACAGGAATAAAGGAGTGCATAGTATGTATTAAATCTAACCCTGACACCGTGTGAGGGTGCAGGTAGTCCTGGCTCTTTTTGGTCTTTTCAGGATATCCCATACTTCACTGTTTTCATTGTGCATACCTCAGTGTGGAGCAAGGAACCTAGAAGGCATGGAAACCCAGGTCTTAACAAGGGCCATCAGGGCTTCTAATTTTTATCACTAAACTGCAGGACTGTGAGAGTAGATTTTCAAGGGTCTAAGGTTTTCCAAGTGATTATGGATCCCTGAACAATTCCTCTCCCAGCACTACTTCATTTTGCTAGTAATGACATTAGATGAGTCTGGCAGCTTGTGAACAGACTGAAAAAATACTCTGAAAGCTTCCCTGGTAGCCACTGAATGCTTCCTTATAATACAGAAAAAGGCTTGTACACAGAAAAATGCTGTATGAATGCCACTCATCAGTGTATTCTGACATCATACATAACTGCTAGATAAATAAAATCAGGTTTGACTGTTCGTGCCTGTAGATGATCCTGAAATAAATGTGTAATATTACATACCGATTTGATTCTTTAATAAAAGGTGATGAATTCTTTGAAAAAAATGAGAAACATTATTTCTACATTGCTAGATAAAGCTATAGAGCTTTTTCAGTGAACTATTTCTTTCTTTTTAACTACTGGGCATTTTTATTCAGATGAATTTGAATCAGAGATGGTTTGAAAACCAAAAAAAAAAAAAAAAAAAGAAATAGAAAAATCCAAAAACACGCAGTGAAGAGTTTAACAGCCCACAGGTTCTCAAATTAAAGTATATTTTACAGCTGAAATCCAAAATCCATTTTGGTTTCCCCAATAACAGGATAAGAGAAAATATTTCAACACATATCTTGACATATCTTTGTATTATTTAAAGTTCAATTTAAATATTTTGTAGAAATGTGTCACATTGTATTTCTGTTTTTAAGTCTTTTGTTTTGCATTTGCATTCTAAAATTGCTTATTGTCTCACTATAACCTTTCTTAATTAGGTTGTAAGTAACACTTTAATAATAATAATTTAATTTAAATTGACATTTTCAAGCAGTTGGCAAAAGGCATCCCATCATTCAAAGAAATACTTTAAAAGCCTGGCTTATATAATTCCAGCTGCAGTAAAGAAGCATTTGTCTAATGATCTAATACTGGCAACTTTCATGGGAATGGTCTTCAGTGTCTTCAATATATACTGAAATAATATGCTGAGTAAAGATATCTGCAGGTAACTAAACTTCTGAATTTTATATTGGCATGATAATGGGAGAAATCTGATGATATTGAGGGCTATTATTTTTTCTATTAGTCTAAAAGAATACTGAAGATTGAAAGATGAGCAACAGAATTAGTCTACATTAAACAGTGAGTTTTATGCAAGAGTTTTGCTGATGCTGATGATAGTTTTAGTGGGTTTGATTGGTAGGCATCAAGGTTATCCAGAGTTTTACTGATAGTGTTTTTAAGGGCTTTCCAAGATGCATCAAAGATGACTAAATATCTATATTTATTTGTGATATACACAAAAACAATTTACAAGATTTACAAGACATTAGGTCCATTAGCCTTTTGAACTCAGAATATAGCATCTTTATTTCCCTTTTGAAGCAATAAAGTTAAAAACAGTGGTGAAAATAACAGGAATGTTTTACTTTGCAGGCAGGTACTTTAGCATTAAAAGCTATATGGTGATGGATAATATTTGCAAGTTGTTAACAGTGCTTGAAATTTAACAAGGGGAGAATGGAATTACTACCTTTCAACCTTGGATCAGGCTACAGTTTTTTGTAGAATTACTTTGCTTAGTTCTCACTCAGTATTTTATTTCCCTGTAGTTCATTAGCTGGCTATAGATGTTATATGCTCTGGTATAAGTAATCCTCTAGAAAATGGATGGAGGGGAATCTGTTCTCAAATCTGGAGGCCAAAGCTGGCTTCATTATTCTACTCAATAGCTTTCATTTCTTTTCCGCTGCATCATTGTTGAAAATCATCAGTTGATGAATATCAATTTGCCAGTTGATAAAAATCCTTATAGCAAAGATAAGATGTTATGGAGAAGATCTGACTCATAAAAAGGTCTATGTGGACACCATAAATGATGACCACCTTAGGTAATTTGTGTCAGAGAGCGGCAAAATACATAATATTTGCAATTGAGCAAAGCTAGCTAGACTTGCAGTTTTCCAAACAGTTATGAGAGTATGAAAACATCTGTTAATTATAAGCAACAAACTGTTTAGGATATTGGAGAATATGCCCGGCAATCTGAAGCAGGTAGCTTGAGAAAGAGAGGAACCTGTGCTTGCAGTCTTCAGGCTTCCTAGCACTCACAGCTGTCTCGCACACTGCTGTCTACACAGCACTACTCACCAGACTGAAAAAAAAAAGCAACCTAAGTGACAGCTCTGGTACCAAATCAAGTTCACAGCTAGAGATCTTGAGATAAGTATCTGCTTTTGATGAATGAGGGAAACTTGCAGGAAGAGAAATGAGACAAGGAATAAAGAGAAGCAAAACAACACTCTAACATAAAAAAGTCACTGTGGACATAACCATAAGACTACTGTAGTATATAATTACAGATACTTTACTCACATTTTCCCTAAATGAAGAAGTCTTAATATTCTAAAACATACCTCCTCAAATTAAGATTTAAGTTAGAAAGGACTTCAAGTTAGAAAGTTAGAAAGAACATATTGGGCATATACCCCAGCATTTTCCTTTACAGTATGATATATAAACTTTTTCTGTTACCCTAGATCTGACATATTCAAGGTAATTTATCTCTTGGTTTCAAATGGAGAGCATGTAAACATGCAGTAGAAGGAACTTCTGTACTGTTGTTCATACTGGCAATTAAACATTGTTTCAAGACCTGTGAACATTACAATCCTATTGTTTTCTGGTTCCCCCTCAGTGGAGATGTAGACAATTTCAGAGGTTTTATATGTTCACTGCTTCACATTTATGAAATTGCTTTTCTCAGTCACCTTTCATGGAATTCTTTGGAAGACTCTATACAAATCCCAGATTTAAAACCACTGAATATTAAGCCAATACTCACCAAGGGCAACAATAATGTGCTCAATAAAGAACTCTTTTTACAGATTTTGCTGTTATCCTTAAAATGTGAGCTTTCATGTAAAATAAATTTTCACACCCTCTGGCTGTGGAAATAGCCTTCAGGCCCTAAATCAATAGATTTCTGTCTTGTTCACTCTGCAGTCAAGACAGACCAAACAATATAACACCTGGAGAGGTGCGAATGTCTTTCATGTGAACGAGATTTCAACTTCAAAGTCCGACTTCAGCTCTCTAAGTGCTTGCGGCTGTGCTACAAATGTGGAGACAGCCTGTGACTAAGTCACGGTTTAGTTTCCCATTAGTCCCATTGCAGCAGGAGTGAGCCTGGTTGCTTCCCACAACAGGTAACAGGTAGCCTTAGCTCACTGGCCCTCTCAGTGAACAAGGCCCCAGGT
>JAUBNY010001187.1:665862-685135 GCA_032275445.1 Crypturellus soui
CCCAGGTAGCAGCTCTTTGCACAGACTTTTTTGCCACTTCAGTGTGGACAGCCTGCCAGGGTTGCCCTGCCCGCTTTGTTGTACAAGTCTATGTAAGGTTTTAGAGCCTTGCCACAAGGTACACAGTTTAACAAATACCACCATTCTCCAAAGTTGCATTTTTCATGTGCTATCATGTGTATTGCATAATATATGGAGTATTATGCAATCTGGCTTGGGGCAAACAAGTGGCAGAATGACCATGGTGCTTTACACAGGTAAGTAAATGAAACCCAAACCAGACAAGTTTAGTCTGTTGCTACGTGAAGTCCTTAAGTCCCAGACATAATTACAAGCATTTTTACAGAGTTAAGGACTCACTGACTTCTTATGGAAAATATTGACAAATGTTCAATACTGGGAAACAATCTGCCCTCTAATGAATTATAATGGCAAAAAGTCTCCACTCTATCCTCACAGAAATACTGATCAAAACAATTTTGCTTATGTATCACACTTAGAAAAAAAAATATGTATGGATTTTCCTGTAAAAGAAGAGAGGTTATATTGACAGATACATGAGTATATCAAGTATTATTGGAAAATGTTGAAAGCAGCTTAGACACCTAAAATTTTCAATGTAAAAACAATCTGAGAGAAAACTAAATGTAGTACTAGAACTATAAGTAAACTCTCTGAAAAGTCTGCAGAAGAAAATAAAGGTGAGGTTATCTTTTGTCTTCCTAATGATTCAGGATAAATATCTTAAGTGTGATCCAGTATCCCAAAACTTAGCATGTACTAATATATAACTGATTAGTTATGTATCTTCTTCCATTATATTTCTCTTATTTCTCTTCCATTGCTGATGTCTTGTGGTATCTAAGTTCTTTGAACATCTCCCATGTAACCCAACAATAATCTGATCTAGTCACCCAGGCAGACTCTCTGAGGAGACAGGCATGTGCCTCTTATTGCAGTACTCATACGGGTCAGTTTTCCTGAAGCTTTGAGAGAAGCCCAAGAGGTTAGATGTAGTGATACTTTCACATAAGAGTATGAGCAGTCTGAGTGCTAGATTTTGCTCAGCCTGAGAAGGACTGAACATGTGTTTAGGAAGGATGGCTAGCCTATGAGTTATTCTTGGCAAAGATGGCAAGAATGTCTTTTTGGTCAAGACAGGAATTTCTATAACTGTGAAATGTATTATTTAACTTTTTCACTTTTTATACAACAAATGCTGTTTGAGCAATGTAAGAAATCATAAAGTAGGACTAAAACATTTTAAATATATAACAAATAAACATGAACATTTAACATACCATATTTCTAAGTGGCTTCCAAAAACTACCTTTTAAACATTAGAAGTCTTAAGAAAGTCTTCAGAATGAAAACATCTATTAAACAAACTCACCAGTTTGATTAAGCATGATTAACAACCATTTCATGCAGATCTCCTTATCAGACAGTATGTACAGGATAGGACAATAAGGATGTATGAATACAGCCTGATACTGAAAGACTATCAGCTTAAACCTACAACAAAAATGAATGTTCCAAAATTTCATGCCTGTGATTTGATCACTGTAGTTGAAATAGCACTTTTCTAATTAGCAATTTGAACAGCTTGAGCATTATATATATATAAATTCATATAAAATAATGTGTTCCATAATAGAACTAGTCTTCACAGATGAACGATGATGCTTTCAACTAAATGAAAGTATTTTTGCTTCAGTATTTCATAGCAGGTGTGCACTTTTTTGAAAGTCTGATTTTTGTTACAAAAAAACTGACACCTCCTTCTCCAAAATATAATTGAATTTTCAACTAACATTTTCACTTATTCGGTAAAAAGATTCCAAGAAAGGAATTGTCTCTACATGAGAAAGATTTCTTCCCTCCCTTGAGTTTAACAGCTCACAAGATTGCTGTTTTCTCCACTTGCCAAAAAGGCAGATATTTTCCTGCCTCTGATTAAAAGGAGCATTAAATTATAGTATAGGAAAGAAAAAAAAAGTTTTCTAATTTCATTCTCCAACCATTTCTAGTTAACTGTCTAAAGAGGAGAGGTATCTATAAATAAAAGATATGGCTTTTAATTGTTGTTTTCTTAAATAGGGGTCAGAAAACTTTGGAATAGTAACAAATTAGATTCTGATGTACAGGATTTACAATCAAAGTGCCTAAACCATAAGACTCGTAGTCATCATCCATACTCATAGATCTTATGGGTATGAAAAATCCACATGAAATTAGAAAAATAAATTTATGGAACGAAAATCTACTAGAAGCAAGGATGCTATTTCTGGCTCTATCCGCAGATAAGAGAATTCTAGTAGCACATAACTCCTTTTCTCTAAGTACAAGAACAAATAATAGCTTAAGACAGAACAGAAGGGAAGAGTAATCTCCCTTTTTCTCCCTTGACAAGCAATTAACTTTGTTATCTCCAAGGCAGATTAACTATGGCCCTGGTTTGTTTATATTTGTGACACCTGTAACTCCAGAAGTGACCCATCTAACTAACTCCTAACTCCATAACTCCAGTACACACTGTATTGATATTTGAGTAATTAGTACAATTAGTTTCAGCAGAAAAATAACTTTGGTCTCAAGAATGGGCAGGAGGAAGAGTAATATATAAGGTATAGGAAAAAGTAGGGATTGTTGGAGGAAGAGTATAAAAATGACAAACATGTTAAAAAAAAATCACTTTTCTGTCTTTTCCTGCCTGATGGTACATTTCAGTCTGGGTATTCAGAGGTGAAGAACTATAAAAGTTGACCTAAAGAAAAATTATATCAGTTTTCCCTTCAGCCATGTGTTAGATGGGATCAGTTCCTAATGCCAGAGTGGGTAAGGAAGTTTTTTTAGCTACAGTATATGCAGAGAGTCAGTTATTTGGGAAGAGTTAGTGTCATATGTCCTTTATTTTTAGTGTGTCTGGAAGACTGCACAAAGGAGCCCTAGTCTATTGCTGCAGTCCCTTCAGTAATAATGCACCTAATTAATACCAATCTATTATATCATTTATACTATATAAAACTTCACTTTTCTTTCAGGTGCCAGATGCAGTCTTCAATAATCACTCAACAAAAGGTTTTACACTTTTAAACCTCAGTGCTTAAGTTCTATCTGATCAGCATTGTATGACTTCAACATCTGTGCGCTCCAACTGGTTCTAAATGCATCATGAAAAAGAAAAGTCTTTTTAAAAATGTTGTTTCTTTTTAACTGTGTTTATTTGATTGGACTTGTTGAAGCAATTTAGCAGCAACATTATACTGCTATTTTTGGTCCCTCTTTAGATTAAAACTAACCTCTTGCTCACTCAAGCAAAACTACATCACTAGATTGATTATAAATTGGATTGGTGACAGTAAGTCTTACTGGCTATGTTGAACAACTAGGAAGGCACAAAGGGCAAGATTACAAAGTGGACTTGGACATGTAGTTGTCTTGTTACGTGCCACTGGCAATTACAAAATTCAACTTATCTGTCACCTGCAATCCTAACTTTTGTTCACACAGGGAATGATACTGACCAAGTTTCATGCTTTGCTTACAGCTAAATTTGAAAATCATTTAAAAACCATCCTTATTTCACTTGCATATATAACCTGATTCAGTAGGTACACTCAGAGTCCCTGGCTGAATAAATAATGTTAAGAAAATACTTCTTGATAAGTAATTAGGGTTTGAATCTGAAATATGGAAAACTAGATGTAATTCCTTGCTATGATCTGGAGTAGCACTTCATAGTTAGAATGTTCATGTCTAAGGAAATCCTATTTCTTGTTGGTACGGCAGCACAGGCAGCAGGTTCCTTATTTCTCTTTCTTACTCTGATTTGCTTTATACATGCTAAAATATTTGCTTTACCTGAAAACAACAAAGACTCTGAAGACAGATGATTAGGACAGTCACCAAGATCCATCTCTTCATTTCATGTTTCCTCCTTACTGCAGAAAAGTTTAACAAGAAAGACCTGCTTGCCTTGAATTATCATGCCTTAAAGAGACATCTCTCAACATAAGCACATTTTGCACAGCTCAAGTGAGGGTTAAGTAACAGAATATTGGAAGCAAAACTTCTGTTTAGGAGAAAAATTTGGCTTGGCTGTCCAGTTTCAGGAGCGGGAATACTGTTAGGCTGTCAGAAAGACAGCTATCTGAAAGCTAGGGGCTTCTACAGGGGAATTCTTCTACAGTGAAGGCAGCAGAATAGGCTTTTAAACAAGCAGCCATTTTCACTGCAAAATATTTGGTTATTCCCTGAATAAATTACTTAAATCAACATATTCACTGTGAATTGATTGTAGGAATTAAATGATGCTGATAAATAGAAATATCTAAAGAAAATCTAGTTAGGCAATTTAGCCTCATCTACTCAACTTGCCTAATTCAAAACATGTCTTCTTTTGATCCAGTTTTCTCACCGTCTCATTGACTTCTTTTAACAGTACCTTGTAAATAATTTTATATGAAGTAAATCAGTCTCAAAATAAGAGATGACAAACAACTCGGTCTCACCTATGTCTTCAGCAGGTAGTTGCTATAGGGAAGGAGGAGACTTAAGAGATTGACTCAGGATTTGTGCTGGGTCTCCCATATCCCATTGTAATAGTAATTTTACTTGTTGAAATTGAAAGGGAGATCAAATGATATTTCTGGAAAATCATGGAAATCTTCAGCACAAAAATATAACTATGTGGAGCTAACTTTTTGCTTTTTCTATAAATGCATGAAAAAGAAATGTGTAGCAAAACACTATATTTTTAATGAGATGATAATTAAAAAAAGTTTGAAGTGAACCTGTATTGGCCATTTTTTTTTCCCATTCATTCCTTCTAGGACTTCTTGATTTTCCTTTTTTTTTTTTTTGTATATCACCAAGTCTCTTTTCTGGGAGGGAAGGAAGGAATGTTTACATAATTTTCCTTAATTAACATATTTTAAACCTTATAATTTTTATTGCTCTTAAGAACTGATGTTCCTTGAACTTATTCCATCATAGGGAAGCTCAGAGCACTGGATTTTGCACTTGGACTAGAAAGTGATGAACCTTACCATCTTTCTCAGTTCTTTCAAGCAGTGAATTCTATTATCTCATTCTGAGCTCCAAAAATGTGATGTCTCACTGCCTTTATCGTGGAGACAGGTAGTTATATTCTGAAGGTCATAGGACCTGCTCAATCAGTAGCTGGAAAATAATAACTGAAACATTAAATATGACTCAGTGTGCTATAAGGAGCAAGTGCAGATAGCAGAACAGTGGGTACAGGTATTTACTGTATTCAGGCATCAGTAAGCTTCATCATGATAATTAGTTCATGAGGTAAGGAAGATATATATGATTAAGGTCATTTCTTCACCAAACAAATAGGGAGAAGTCTTTCAGTCCTAGTGTTCCAGTATAGGTTGCTATTTTTAAGTCTAGGTTCAGAGAGGAGTCTAGAAACTAAAGGCTGTTCTGATGATTTGTGCAACATGTCTTGAAAGGAAGAGGAGAATATGATGGAAAGCTCCCCAGGGGCTTTCTTCTGCCTGCGGGCATAACCTCTGTCTTACCTGGATTTAGTTTCAATTAACTTCTCATCAGCTATGTGCTGATCTCAGTCAGGCACCAGACCAGTCAGCGAGCCCGATAAGCTGTGACAAATAAACAGACTTGTATATAATCTGTATAATATTCCTGAGTTCATCATATCTTAGCTTTGCTTGAATGTTTGGTAACTGTGGCATCCTGATTCATCATTACTCTGAATTTTCCACTGTTTTATTACACTTCGACATAGTGGCTGTAAAAGCCACTTTTCTCTGATTTCATATTTTGCTTTTTTCTTTTTTTTTGGTGGGGAGGGGCATGGATCTCTAGGCATTTTATTTATGTTTATAGTCTGTATGTTTTATTTTCTACTTTTCTTTAGATCTGCCAAACAACATCTGAATCCTCAAGACATGTAAATCACTAATTACCTGTATAGTCAACTAATTACCTATATAGTCAAGATAATGGTGTAAAAAGATTTGACACAGGTGAGCAAATTAAATGCTACCACAAAAAAAAAAAGTTTATCCAGAACTAGCTACATTTTAGAGAATATTCAAAAATTGCATGCAAGCTAACCTGAAAAACAAACAAACAAAAAAATAAAACAGCAACAACTTTAAATATTACTTTTGGTCATGAACTGATATTAAAATATCAGTTTTTTGCTACCACTTGAAAGACAGTTTCCATAGGGTTGTTTGGTATGTCAGAGACTGTGATAAAAGATAGTGTCTAGTTAGAACCTGTCTGAAAAAAAAATCAGTCTCTAACTCAGGAGCAGAATGATGCTGAGATAAACCTGATTTTTATAAGGCCATCAGATAGGCACCAGATAGGCGTAAGAGAATCTGATAATCCAGAGAGTTTCTAGCTGCTTAATGAAGTGAGAATCTAGAGAGACGTTCATAGTAGAGAAAAAGAGTTCTATATCAGAAATTATTTCAAAAGTCCTTGAATGTACCTACCATATTCCTAAGGGCAATATCCATTCATAATTGTTACATAATCTCCCATAAATCTGAGAGAATTATTACAGAGAAATTATTAAGTGTAAGCTTGTTTTCATTTTACTGTGTAACATGTGGAAAAAAAAAACATAAAAAAAAATAAACATCCAGTTTCTTCTTTCTTATGGAATATGAGGCAGGGGAGCTGCTGAGATGGTTGAAGAGTCCTAGCATACCAAAACTTTTCAGGAAAATCAGAGTTGGAGATAAGAATGACATCTCTCTTTCCAACCACCTTATTTTGGCAGGTAGTCTAAGGTAACACTTTCCTCCAGTTAGTATGTTTTTTGCTGCACTCTTTAGATAGGTTAATGTCAGCCTAGTACTGTAATATTCCTAACAATCTGCATACATGCTACAAGGGACATTTTGCACCTTCCTAGGTTTTACAAAAAAAGACTGTAGACAAAGACTCAGAACAGAGGATATAGGCTAATGAAGTGCAGTTTAGGAAGTGAGTAAAGCAAGCAGTGAATGTTTTGCCTCCTCTTGGAGAACCCAGACAGATGAGGGGACATCACAAATGCCTGGAGAAATCTTCAACCCTAAAAGGAGGATCTCCATTGATAGTCCCAGAAAATGATTAAATGGTTGATTTCTAAGCAGTGCATCTAAAAATTAAAATTCGCTTTTGTGATGAGTAAAGGGAAAGAGATAAAGGCTACCTTTTTGTGTGTGATTGTTGTTGTTACACTTATAGTATTATCCTTAGCAAAATACAAAATATTTAAATGAAATTATATAAAAACATTGGGATTTACTAAAATGGTAAATGGTAAATATCAGTAGCCAACTGTCAGAGCAGAATCTAGCTACTGCAGGACTACAGATATACTTCCTTTTCTAGATCTGATAGTGTTTAATACTTCACAGAATCACAGAACCACAGAATGGTTGAAGGGGATCTCTGGAGATCGTCAAGTCCAACTCCTCTGCTCAAGCAGGGACACCTAGAGCTTGTGGCACAGGGTCTCATACAGGGGGTTTTTTGAAGATCTGCAAATAACCAGAATATCAAAATAAAGTCATAAGAAATCTTAAAAAACAAAATTGACCAGGTCATTTGAAAGACAGGATAAGAATTCAAAATGATCCCTTCAATTTGTCATGATCATCGCTTGCAGCTGGATAAATGGCAGATGCAAAGTCTTGATATTAATGTTAATAAAAAAATGCAAAAAAAATTGCAAGATAGCCAATCAAATTAAAAGAGAATACAATTGTAGTAAGAGGTGAGCACAAGTGCTAGTCAGCACAAGTGCTAATGAGCACAAGTGGCCAGGGAAAGGCCTCTGTTGAGTACTATACATTGATTTCAGAATGACACTTCGGAAAAATCTAGACTAGTTAGGAAAAATCCAAATGACACCTTGCAAATAGCTAAAAATTTTAGAAGACTTGAATGTAAAGACAAACTAAAAGAATTTTCCTCTGATTAGTCTGGAGAAGATGGAAATTGAATATAATACACTTCAAATATATGAAAGGTTGCTATTAATGTCTGTGATCATTGTTCTTTATGTTCCCTGAGTGCAGTACATTAAGTATTCAGCTTAATTTACTGCAAGAGGAATTTAGGCTAGATCAGAAAACATGCTTCAAATGAGGAGGATAGCTAAAAGTTGGAACAAGTATTTTTAGAAGAACCATAATTCCAAGCTTTAAAACAAGTCATACTAGCTTATGGTCAGGTCTGTATGTATTTGAGTTGTCTCTAAAATGGAGATAAAAATATTTGTTTTTTTTTAATCTTTCCATTTTAATTTTTCCATTTAAGTAGGATTGTATGTAACAGATAAAATTTATTTTTCTGTTTAAGGTTGTCTTTCCCTTGAATCTGTAATGATTTTTATGTTCAAAATAGCACATCCAGTTTTATCAAGCAATCTGGGAGCTATTAAGCTTACAGAAAATTGCTCATAACTTGCTTATCTGGTCTTGACACAGAAATAATCATGATGCATAAATATGTTAAACAAAGTTTCTGCTAGATTAATTACTAGTAGCCACTAACACATAGACAAATTCTAAAAAAAAAGTCAAATAGACTATACAGATGATAAATAAATTGTAGAAGTTAATAATTATTACAATAATTATTAATAAACTAAATAAGATGAATTGATAAAGTATATTTTTGCATTTTTAGAAATATAAAAGCGAACCTAAATGTAAAGGCAATGTAGGATTAAGTGCAAAAAAAATAGAAAACTATATAAAAAACTATAATAACTACAGAATGAAAGATGCTTTTGAGATATTACTTATGTTATGATGTATCCAAGAAAATATGTAGCCAGAAGGGTATCAATGAAAGCTGAAGGACATATCCAAGAAGGAAATGAAAACTTTTATAATAGCATGCAGTTCTTTCTTGAATTATGAGTCATGCTTAAACTAGCAGGGACACAGAAAGATGTACAGAGGGAAGTAAATATGTTTGAGTCTTGAGTTCATTTGCTTCTATGATGAAGGAACAAAACAACCCAGTTTTAGCAAATTAAAGAAGGAGATTCTTACGATAGGAGTCCAGTAGAAGACAACAGACTTTTAGAAAGAGGCCATGAGAAGAGCAGTGGTGCATGATGAAACACATCATGTCCCTCTGCAAGTATTGAAAATCATATATTAAAATGTTGCTTACAGTGAGAAGCACATAGTAATTGAACAATAGAAGGAATTTGCTTTATTATATCAACTTGGTCATATGCTAAGATAACTGATGTTGTTTTTTTTAATTAAGAAAGAGTCACCAGTCATGAGTCATTCCCAGAAAATTTTGCTGATACTTACTGAACATAATTGGATTACAGTTAGTTTGGCAGTACTATTGCTATTTTCAATAATAATCTGAATGTTGATTTAGCCAGATTCTAAGGATAATGGAAAAATTTGCATTTTATTATTGTTAACGTGTACCATTGACTTATTCTAAAAGAGGTATAGTGTAACAAGCAGTGTATTTATTTTTTTCATAAAATTAGCCTGATGAATAAAAGGATAGGCGAAATGGCAATCAAAAGATAAGAGACAGAAGAAATTATCATAAAGTCAAGAGAAAAGACAATAGAAAATTTACAAGATCTGTGGTAAATAGCTGTCACAAGAATTCCATGGTAGTGAGGTTAGTATTATCTAGTATTTCTACTTCAGCTACATCAGATAGGAATTTGTATTCAGGTTATATTATTCCAATATAATGGAAGAAATAGACAATATTTAGGTGATATCACTAAATATGAAACTTATGAAATTCAACATTATAATAATTGCAAGCTAAGAACAATGAAAGCAAATACATGTTCTTCCAAATGTGAGAGGGTCAGTAGAAAATCACAAATCTAGGGATTTCCATGGGTATATGAACTATAATATTTTCCACAATCTATCCAAACAATAGAAAATGAAGTATTCACTTACTTATTATATATTGCATAAATTGAAATCAGTGACACTTCTCCCCTTTCCTCTTACAAAAGGCTGTTAAACCCTTATGTGGAATATAGCACTTAGTTTCCACTTTCCTGCATTAAAAATGATGGTGATATTTTGTGCTTAAAGCATCCTGAATGGATACTCTAAGGATACTCTAAGAGCTTATATTCTAAAAGCTAATTTTATGAGAATGAAAAATGACCTAAATGTGTTAGGGGATGAAAAAAAAAAAATCAGGGACAGAAAGCAGAGATCTCTGTACATGGAAAATCAGGGCCAGAATAAATTTGGGAAGAAGACTTATATAATGTAGAACACTGCTGAAAAGATTAACATTCAGAGAAATGAGTGAAATACTACGGAAAGTGTGCAAGCACAAGTACTTTGAGTTCTACAGAACTCTGAATCCTAGGCAGTGTAGGATGACAGGTGTTATTATAGTTATGATAATTTGTAGGACTACTTTAAATGTTTCACACTGGCAAATATAATTATAAGGAGATGATAGTCCCTACCATGATTCACCTCTGAATAAATAATTTATTTTAAAATCACAGTTTTCTTGAATAAGAATTTTAAAAATCTATTTTGAATTTGCTTCCCAGGTGCATCCTAGGAAGGTATATTTTGGTATAAAAAAAACCCTGAAACAATAGAAAGTGAAATGACAATGCTTCTGTCTCTGTTTTACTTAACTACATTTTGTTGAAATAAAACCTAATATGACATTTTTTCCTCAGAGAAGGAACCTGTTTAAGTTCACAGACCCAACTCTTCTTTCATCACATCAGAAATTCCAAGGACTTGAGCCCATGTCTTAACATTGATTGCTTATCAATTAACCATCACAGTAACATTTATCATTCTTTTATTGTTTTGGAAAATAAGCTACATACAGACCCCAAAGTTTCATTTGGGCAGAAAGAACTAACTATTACAAACTCAAAGAATAAGATCCCTGGAGATGCTACAAAGAGCAGAAAAAAATAAGGAATAAATGTCAGTTAGTTTTGGTTATCCAAATTGTGAAAAATGTAATATGTTGCTAATAAGTGCTTGACACTTTCTGGTACACATTCTCAAGTGTCTTCAGTTGGGCATCAAAAAATACTAATAACTTTTGATTGTTGAAAAACCTTACACTTCTGCCTATCAGGTTTGAACATCAGTGTTTTTTTAAGAAGTCCTTACAGGTGCTTATCTACAATAGCACAGCATTTCATCTATACAAGCTAAGTTCATCAGTTTAGCTTGATTTCAGAAGAGCCTCATCAAATTACACCAGCTGAGATCCAGACAATAATTTAAATACACTTAAAATGAACAACCCAAAATCTTGTATTTTTTTATTCTACTTTAAAACCTCTTTTTTTTTTTTTTCTATCTTTTACTATGGCTTCATCACCACTGTTACTCCCCTGAGAAGCTTTAATTGTATATACTGGAAATGCTTACTAGCAAATCAATCCCATTGCTGCTTCTTTCATACAAGTATTCTGTCAATAGGAATTGCAAACTTTCCATGTTCTCAGTCTTGTCATTTCATCAGTTAATGTCACCAAAATTCAATATGCAAATGACAGGTTTTAGCCAGAGGAGAAAAGATGAAATCAGCCAACGATGGACTTAGAGCTTCAGGGAAAGAATCGGGAAAAATGCACTGCTTGCGTCTATTGGGCCTTGCATGTTCAAAGTGCTGTATGAACATTCATTAGCGAAAAATGTCTCCTTTCATCCTCTCATGCTAATTACTGATAGAAGTAGCAAAATGCTAGCAGTGTTATTGTGCACATGTTCTGCACAATGTCGTACTCTACCGTGTATTAATTGGTATGAGAGAAAGAAAGGAAACTTTTACTGAAAATATTCCAGGGAAGTTAAAGCGGCAAGAGAGGTAAAAACACAAAGTCTTTGAAGGTAACAAGATATAAAAGGCAAAGAAAATTAGCAAACATGAAGAAAATAGCTAGCTGTTATAGGGTCTATAATTGTCATAGTGAAAAAAGAAATATTTTTTCAAAGATGAATCTCCATTTATTCTCATTCAACTTGCTGCCTGTATTCAGAGAAAGGAGTAACTGTCTGCTGTCTGAACCTCAATTAAATATTATTAGTAAGTCATTTTCCAGTATAAGTCTGTTTGTTTCCCATAGGAGACTTGTAAATCACACAGGTTGAGCACTCTGCAGGGTGAGGACTGTGATTTCTGAAAACATTTCTTGGAATACTTCTCTTTCCCCCAGCAGCCATTAACTGGAATGCTAATGTGGCATTCCACTAGTTGGTTTTATTTTAGAATAAGATCTCTGCTAGTCTTTCATTTTTATTTAAATCATCTTTTTCACACTAATTTTCCTTTTCAAATAGATTTAATACTTTTAAGAATAATATGTCTTCATTCCTATGGGGAAAGTCTTATTTTTTATTATTTTCACATTTCTCTTGTTAACTTAGCAGTAAGGAAAACTGAACTATTTCAGGGTGGTGGGATAGGGAATAAATATGGGATTTTTTTCCCTATAGGTATCACTTAAAAATATATGTAATTGTTTCACATTTTACTAGAAAAAGTGTATTTCAATACTTCTGGAAAAAAAAAAGGAACTATTACTATTCAAAATAAATAATCTAATTACTGGCAAATACTTTGATATTTTGCTATTCATCCAACACCTTCTTGGAGGTTTGAAAATGAACTGAATATTAACCTGTGTCAGCTTAAGAAGCAAGGAAAAAAATCTCTTTTTATATTTTTCCCTTCCCAACAGAATAATTACACTTCACCTTCCTTCATGTGTTTGCTAGAAATAGCTTTTTTTTTGCTGCCAGCTGGTCTGGTGTATATGTATATATTTATATATTTTCCACAAATACTTTATGCTCAGTCTCTTAGGGGCTATCCTAACATCACAAATACATGGTGTATATTTGATACCACAAGAGGTAACAAGCACAGCTAGTCCACTCCAAAGCACCATACACATCTATGATATTACACAGAAAACTGATAAAAAAGGAAATATCACTAATAAATGGTGTTGACTCCTAGACAAATCTCAGTGGGTTTCAAGTGGCTGCATTGAGCAGGGGGGTTGGACTAGATGGTCTCTAGAGGTCCCTTCCAAGCTCAACCACTGTGATTCTGTGGTTTATCATGAAGGACTCTGTGTACTGTAATGAATCTCGGGGACATGGAGAGAGCTATGGTTGTTTCACTGTTTGTTTTCCTTGCCAATTATCTATCTTTCCTGAGGGAACTAGAAATTCATTACCATTATATAAAACTATCAGATTAAATGGAAAATAATATGATGAATTTATAATTAATTTTAAGCTCTCTATCACATAAGTCCATCCACAGTCTGCTTTCACTAATTAGAAAATAAAAGTTCCATTAACCATATTTATGGTAAAGCAGGTGGCAAACACTCAATTATACTTGAATGTAGAACAAAATCTCAATCAAAAAGAAAAAAGATATGTGTCTTTGCACATTACTTTTTTCTTTATTAGTACTTGAAATTTTGATTCTGAATCTTTTTGTATTTTATTGAGAGATTAAAAATAAATACAATCTAGTAAAATCGAAGTTTTATAATCTCACACTTTCTGCTTGCTAAATGTACTGGCATGCTACACTGAGCTCCCCTGCAACAGAGCTGTGTTGTGCATGCAAGCAAAATTATTTATTTACAATATCTCAGTCACTTTGTCAATAGTGAACTTAATTAAGAGCTTGGAAGTCAGCAAAAGAAACAAATAAATGGAAATATGAACTGGATAAAATCTTCTGGTTTTATCATCTGGGTATCATATATCAAATATTCACTTTTATCTTGGCTACCGGTGTGATCTTTTGTCTGGAAAAGTCAGTCATAAATGTGTCAGTCATAAATCTAGTGAAACACTGAAGGTTACTTTCTTTTTCATGTTTTATTCAAATAAGCATACTATGCAATGCAATTGAGCTAAAACAACAAATCTTTTTTATGAAATAAAAACTGTTTAGATTCTTTTTTCTTTTTAAACTACAAGAATATTATTGAGAAAAGAAAAATAATCTAATGGAATAGTAAAATAGGCAGATACATTTTCTTCCCTGGCATTTTCGGAGAGGTTTCTTTAAAATATGTATCTACTGTGAGAATATGGATGCTATTTTAAAAAGAAAATTCAAATACACATTTAGGACCTTATGCTACTATCAATCTTACTGCCTGAAGTACTAAACATGCGGTACTTTTTTCTTTTGAAGGTGATTTTATCATTTTCACACTGAATTTCTTGGACTACAGCACTTGCTTATGGAGGAGTCTCCAAAATACCATAGTTTTAACAAAACGTATGAGGCATGGGTAAACAGATACAATAGATGACATCTAAAGCAAGCATCACCCATAAAAAATTATATGACAAGTTGGGTATTGGAAATTCATACAATAAAATCCATACAAACCATATCTCAAAGCCATTGATATCTTGTGTGCACCAGCCTTGGCACGCAATCATTTGGAATAAAGCCAGTGAAAAAAACCCACAGACCCAAATATCATTGGTGTGTTCTCTATTGCAGGAAGAATTAGCTAGCAGTAACTTTGCTATATTTCTGTGCTGTGCCAGAGTTTCTTTGCTCTATTTATCAAGCTGGTGACACAGTGTTAACTGCAGCACTGTGATGCTGTTTGCACTCAGTTTGATTGTTCCCTTCAAAAAAGCAAGAGTAGGAAAACGGCAGCACTCTCTCAATAACTCCATCCAAACTTCCACAAGAGATGCAAGACTTTTCAGCTAGTAGCCACTCCTGTGAATGCACGATCCAGCCTGAAAACAAGGCTTTCATTCACTTTAGTTCTCATCATGGGCCCTCAAAACAACAAGGCCAGGGTCCTAGAAACCAAGCCCTCCGTAACTTGATCTGCTCCGGGTTCAGAAGTCTAGTCCCTTAGCATATGAGTGAAACTCATCCCCACAGCAGTTTATCACTAGTTACATCTGTACTAATAAATCATTCTATGATATTCCAACCTTAAGCATTCTATGAAATCAAGTCTGGCACATATGGGCACATGAGTGGCCATGATGTTTCCTCCATCCATCCTGTTCAGTGGTCAGCTTGCTTTTAGGCATAGCTGTAGCTTTTACCAAATAACCCTCAAACACTGCTCAAGGCAGAACACAAGCCAGGAGCTCTTCCCAACAGACAAACAGAAGACTTTTTTTGATAAATGAGAGTTTAGTTGCACTAACATAAGCCATTCCATGCGAGGGCCCAAGAAGAGCAAGTGATTTTATTTACCTTATTTTATTATAGTAGCACAATTCTAATAGCAAAAAGGATACACAAATCTAACTTTCCTTCAGATTTTTTATTCTTGATAGAAAGATCAATCACTTCTTTCTTTTGACTCAGATCTCCAGAAGTAAGCATATGTATTTATCTATTTATGTATTTATATCCATTTATATATTTGCAGCATCAAATAATTCAGCATTCATGGATTTTTAGGATTGAAACTAGGTACAGAAGAAGTCTACAGGACAACCTGAAGCTGGGTCCATATTTCTGGAATTCTAATAACTGAATCTCGGGACTCTCCTTTTTTATGCTACCTTCTAGGTTTTTGGTGTTTGACCGTATTTTCATGACATGACCTGGCTCTTGCATTCATATCCCAAAGGCTTAGTGCATTCTGAACTGTGTCAGTCACAATTCCACACTTGCAGCACTTCACAACCAACTCAAGGCAGCTTGACTTCCTGAATTACATGGTCTAAAAGACACAATATCAAAACATGAATACACTGACATTCCCAAGACTGTTTGAGACAATTAAAGGCAAGTACAGAAAAGTACTTATTAGGTGTTTTTTTCTTTTTCAGGGATTGCTCAAGGAGCTTGTGCATTACATTTAGATGTTCGATGGCTAAATTTTGCAGCCATTACTATTTCTATTCTGTTCTGAGCAGTTCTATATCATATTTGAAAATCTCCTTTGAAGTCTGCCAAAGGCTTTCAGATTACTTCACAGTGTTGACTTCTTCCCACTCAATAATCACACGAACCACCGCACTGTCAATTTGCAATTACATAACATTCCTATGGCAACCACAGCAACTGCTTACATAGAAAATTAATATTAGGAGAGTAACATTTTTAGTCATCTTTTAATATGAATTTGCAGCTGGAAAACTCAGAGGAATGGTATTATTATGAGATAGTGCAGCTCCTTATGGAAGATCAAGGAAGGCTCCTTAAAACTGTTCTTTGAGGACTGTTTGTTAAGTGGCCACTTGGAGCCTAATTAACATTTTGACTTCATACTGTTCTCATCTCAGAGCCCAGTCAGATCCGTTGGTTCCAAAACAATATATCTAAATTCTCTGGCCATCATCCAACAAGCTCCTAACTGCTAGTTAGTCTCCAAAAAGTAAAACTAAATCAGTTTTAGATATTTCTCAATGGGGAAAGAAAAATACACACACACACACAGTCACACCTGCACACCAACAAAGCTTAACCTATATTCTGAAGATGTATTGTCTCTGCTTGTCTTCATTCACCTGTCTGCCTTACTTTATCAGATCATTTGCAAATCTTCTAAATCTCTGTAGAAGGACTACACATAGCTGAAGAGCTCTTGTAATGATAATCAAAAACTTGACTATTGTAAAAAGCACTGTCAAAGAAAAGATCTAAATTCTTTAGGTGCTGATTGGGTTGTGTTTTCATGGGTGCGTAACTTAATTTTACACCAACTGACAATTAGTACATTATATTTTGTAAAGTGTAGTTGCAAAGCTTTGGTGAACATTAGTCCTCTCTTCATTAGGCACATATATGGTCCACATGAAAAAATTGTTTTCTGCTTGTGTTTCTTTTTTTTTTTTTCCTTATCTACATAGCTTGGTAGGTCAAAAACTGAAGTATCCACAGTGCCATTTCCAAACCACTTCTGAATTTTCTACAGTCCCTACACGATTTGGGGACTTTTAAAATAATGAAGGATTTTATGTGACATAAAACTGTATTATATCTGTGACAAGTGATTTTTTTTTTCCTAATAATGATCTTTAAGGCCAGTCTAAGAGCTGAAGAATCTTGCTGGATGAAAAATAGGTGTTCTCTGGAGGAATTATACCAGAGAGGAAAATGGGGGAGGAGTTTCACCATGGGTGGTCATACAGATGTGAAATATATATGTGTTTAAACATAATGCATGTGATTATGATGGTTTATTTGTTTTTTTAATATTATTCAGATTTTAATTAATATTATTAGAGTAGAAGTTATTATTCAATAACTTTGTTAATTGCACAGAACTCCATGCCATGCAGAACAAGTAAGGAAACAACTAAGAGCTTAAGTTAATATAAAAAAAGTAGAGCTCCATTGGTATGAATGGAGTTGAAGTGGCTTACATAAAATAAGAATCCAGAATCTACCACAAAATTGAGATCTGGCTAATGGTTGTAAAATGTACTTCGTTTTGTATATTGTGGAAGACAAACCACAACTGTCATTTTTAGGAGCAATATTGTAAGAGATGACTTATGAATACATGACATTAATGACTTAAGACATTAAGCTCCAAATTATTGTTTTTCTTTATTTCTGTACTACTGCTTTTATATATATATGTATTTGTATATATATATTTAACTGATATCTCACGTGGATATCTGTTTTTAAACTCCTTTATTTATGTAAGACATTTTTGCCTTTTCCCTCTTTCATACACTTCACTTGTTTGTCTTGATATTTTTAGGGTCTGTGTATTTATTCTGGGAATAATTTCTTTTTGTCAGGATGAGTCATGCCCACTGTCTTTCCCTCATACATACAAACACACAAGCCAACACTGAAATGTCCCTCATTTCTCCAGAGTAGGAAACCATTCTCTTGATAACATCCTATTTGTTTGATCTAATAGACCTCTTACTACAGGTATTCAATAAGCGAGAGCTACTTTCAACTCCTTTCCACATGGATTTTTTCTTCACATTGGAGATTGTATTGCTATATTCACATTTTTTTATGACCTGTGGGCTAATGCAAAAGCAGTAAAGCAAGCAGGGGACTTTTTACTGTTTAGTAAAAATAAATAAGTATATCTTTTATATAAATTCTACATATTTTTTCCTTGCTTCTCAAACTGACTCAGAATAATATTCAGTTCATGACCAAACATTGCTTTGTAGACAGTGGGTTATGTGTGGGAACTTTAAATAGTTCTGTAATACCTTCAGTGTTTTTAGTATTATTGAGCATTTATTATGGATGCAAGTAATGTTCTATTAGTTCTATCTCTTTTTATAAGAATTTGATCTGAAATTTATATCTGATTGATTGCTATCAGAAATAGTAACTGTAATCCATCATGTACTTATAATGATGGTTTTGCTTCCTTGGTGCATAGATGTGCATGTGATTCACATATATAAGTTGACAGGAAAGTGGCAATGCCTGAAAACAATACATTGGATATACACTTTGTCTTATAAGTACATGCAACTCTCTCAGTTAGCATTTTTGCTTTTCTTATACAAAAACCTCAGTTAAAAACTGTATGTAGCTCTTGACTAGAAATGGAAAGTTTCTTTGCGTAATTAAATCAGCTAGACACAGAGAACATAACTTCTTACTATATTTTTCTCTTTCAATCCTGGTTGCAATATGTAATAACCTTTTTTGCTCCACTTTTAGCTCCTGAAGTGATGCTTCAATCACTTTTTCTTCTTAATTTGGATTAAAATCTCCTGAGTGGAAGCAATTACCTAAAAATTTCTGTAAAAGAAAGAAGGTCTCTGAAACAGAGTAGAAGGAACCATGTTCAGGAGGAGAAGATGATGAGGAAACAAAAAAACATGCTGGAAAAAAATGCATAAATTTTTACCTATATTTTTCCTTTTAGCTTCATAGTCACAAGACCAAAACTATAATTATTTTAAATTGGTGTAATTTACAATCTTTTAGTCCTTGCAGTTTGTCTGCCCTGCTGTCTGAGAGACAGACTCACAAGGACAAATCTTCATCTAGCGAAAATCATTGCAACCACATAGTGGATCTACGAAGATTGAATGTATTTTTAAACCTTCACAGTCACAGGAATATGCTGAAATTTAACCTGCAGACTTCTATTATTCTATTCTCCAGACTTGCCAATTGATTCTAACTGAGCTTGAGAGGCTAAACCTGAATAAAATACATGTGAAAGCATCAGAGAGAAATGTGGAAGGAAAAACAAATGCATAATGCATATGTATCAGTTCAATCGACAAAAGTGATCTGATGAATA
>JAUBNY010001187.1:692682-709966 GCA_032275445.1 Crypturellus soui
GGCCCTTGGATTCTTAGCACTGAAGGAGAAGAGAGAAACAAACCTCATAATATTATATCTCTTTCAAAGTGATTGTTGTTTGCTTCCTTCCTTCCTTCCTTCCTTACTTCCTTCCTTCCTTCCTTCCTTCCTTCCTTCCGTCCTTCCTTCCTTCCTTCCTTCCCTCCTTCCTCCCTCCCTCCCTCTCCTTCTTCCCTTCCTTTCCTTCCTTCCTCTCCTTACTTCCTTTCCTTCCTTCCTTCTCACCTCTGTATCTATAGTATTCTACTTTTTCAATTTTATTCCCTCTACAAATAACCAGACAAAACTAAAAGTTCAGAAAGCCCAAAGCAACACATTCTTTCTTGCTCCAGGATAAGTGATTTGCAAGTGAGGTTACAAGACTACTGCCACCTCCCTTCCCGTAAGGCTCCTATAAGAGCTAGAGGCACTGTTGCCCTTTCAGTTGATCTTACAAGTTAGCATAATTCTTCCATCACTTCCATGGTCCTCTGGAATAGGTACTGTCTTAGCAGACTGTGAAAAGTAAAGGGGTAATTAGATTCTTATTAGCTAACATTATTGTAAGGTAGTGCTAAAATATGCTTAAGAAACACAGGAGTTACACACCCACATGAGCTTTAGTGGGTAGGACACAAATCCTAGAGTTTTGGATCCATCTTCATGCAGTTATGCATGTTCATGAAGTTCATACTTCATCTTAAGTCTCTTCATGCAGTTATGTTTAGCAATAAGTACTAGATAGAAGCAAATAAAACTACAGCAGTGTCTAGGAACGATATATGTCACTTGAATGCATCAGAAGGTATACTTTACCTCTCTGGCAGTAAATCCAACACTGGGGATGAATTCAGCTCAAGCTTTGAACACCTTGGTGAAAAGTAGCTATTGTAGTTTCCCCTCTGATAAACAGAATTTTTAGTAATAAGAAGTTAGAGACAATACCCAACTGACACAATATAGTCTGTCTTTAGAGAGATTAAAATAATGTCTCCAATCTGTTTTCTTTCAGATATGGCTCTTAATAAATGAAGGTAGTAAAGAGCATCTTTATGAGACTGACATGTTCATACAATACAATGTCAAAACCCTACAAACTCTCATGATTTTAATTAACATGTTTTTGGCTGTTCAATTTTCCCTAGCAAGATTTCATACCAGTGAAAGCTTCTTTAAAGATAAAGCACTCTCATCTGCGTTTGGAGTATTTCTCATCAAAAACAGTGGTTTTATGAAATGCACAGGAACACCTTCTTAGAAGAGGTTTTGTAAGTTGTTCTTAATAGGACTGTGTCACTATTAGAAAATTAGAACTGAAAGAACTTACATTGTGTATACATTTTCACAAACTATTTCCCTTCAACCATAACCACAAAAGAAGTATCATTAACCTGATAAGATAACCTTGATAGATGGTTTAGTACATTATAGATGACTTCAATTCCTGCTACAAATTTAAAATTATCGAAGTTATCATATATGCTCTATAATTTTGTAAAGTAATTAGTAAAAACAGTTACATAGGCTAAGAAAATTCCCTTAAAGTCAAATGCAATTCAAAAAATTGGGGAAGAAAAAAAAGGCAACATTTTGCTGCCTCATATTGCATTGCAAAGATAAAGCTACTTTCCTACTGTGTCTGGGTGAAGAAAGTGAATATCATGGCTTTTACAATGTCTGGGATGTAGCCATCAATAAGAACAATGTTGAGGGCCATAATCAATAACTTTACAAGCCTGCAGTCATAGGCCACCATGAAATCCATTTTGATTTAATCAGCTTTCCTATTTTTTGGGTAAAGTATAGAACTCCTGGATTATATCCAAGCAGTGAAAATACAGCAATAAAATGGTTCAATACAGCTTGCAGAGTCTTCAAATTTTTTAAAACAAGATGGCAATTTTGCAAAGATTAACATCTAATTTTCTTCCTCCTCCCACCTTGTCTATCCCTCTCATCCCTCCTTCACTTTTTTCTTTTTTCTTTTTTTTTTCTAGTGTAGCATTTGCCTTCTATTTCTTGGGCTTAACAACCATGGTGCAATGCTTGAGGTGCTGAGTGTTTTAACTGGACAGTTCAAGAGCATGAGAAGCTGCAGTTGGGACAACCACTGAAAACTGGTATCAGGCTTTTTTATATTTTGCTAGGTATGTCAAAACAGATGCTTGTTTGCATTTCTGGAAATGTACAAAGAGAGTTCTTTGCTAGTGAAGCCTAACTGTATTTGACATATTTTTGTTTACCTTTAAAGTCTGGATGCAATAGATAAAACTGTGAGTACAGAGATAAAAATTGTATATCTGAAATATCCGAGAAATTTATTTTGCCAAAGCAATACTGTGGCCAAAAACTAGAATAAACCTTCCTCTCTTTCCCTTGGTCTTTTGCACCTCCTTTTGGAGAGTCAAAGGAGGCTCAGAATGATTAATGCAGGTTTCTGACTCCTGCCTGTCCATATTCCTGCCCTGCTTTGGGAAAAATCATTAGGAACTGTGAAACTACCATATTACATTATTTGTATTCTTGCATTCCTTCTTTGTGTGTGGATTCCAGGGTGAGTATATTTTTAAGACAAGCTACCAAAAACTGCATGATCCTCTGCTAAACACTTCCTAGTAAAAGGATAACCATTCACAGGAGGATAAACTGGATAATGAACAACAGATCTGAAGTTCCTAAATCTTTGAACTTACAATATTTCATTCATTATTTTAGATTGGATAATGCTACTGTTTAAACACATTGCTGATTCTCCAGGTACTGGTGAAACTGGTGAAAACAATGAAATGACTTACAAGTTGCCCAAATGATGCAGCCAGAACTTCTGTGTATAAATATACAAGGATTAAATGAAACCCGCATTCTCTAATGTCCAAACACAGCAGAGCTGCTGGCTACGTAGTGACATTTCTCTTCTCACAATACCTATTTGAAAAAAAATAATATTATGGATGAAAGACAGTAAAAGTGATTTTCTAATATCTCTTTTTATGAACAAACTGCTCTAGTTGCCATAGGTATGTTTTTAAGTTGAAAGAAATGAGAAATTCACTCCATAAATATGCAGTTTGACCTAAAGATGATGGAGAAGTGTCAGTTTCTTCCAGATGCCTTCATGTTGATGACATACACTTCCATTTTGTACTTGCTCAACCAATTCAAAATTTCATAGTCAAAACTGAAATGCTTTCTCACAGTCTAACTGCTGTACAGTTGACATATCTACTGTATATTTATGTTTTGATGCTTCTCAAAGCTGATATATACATCTTTAATTCTGAATTTCAACTGCTTCATTTGCTCTTGAGCTAGCTTGTAAGCAACATGCTTCAGAAGGTTGCTTCTTAGCTTTACGTAAAAGAAGGTCTCCTATCACAATGCCTTTGAATATGTTTTAACCTGGGTTTTGCTTCTGTAAATGCAAAGTTCTTACATCCA
Organism: Crypturellus soui; assembly: GCA_032275445.1. Lineage (NCBI taxonomy): Eukaryota > Metazoa > Chordata > Aves > Tinamiformes > Tinamidae > Crypturellus > Crypturellus soui. Next base: position 696,121 of record JAUBNY010001187.1, read on the forward strand.
TACATAATTGAACACTTTTATATTTTTACAAATGGAAGACCTGACTGTTCAATATCTTTTTTTTTGACTTTGTTGTAGTCTTTGTTCTGGATGATTTACATCACAGGTTACTTCCCTCTCTGTGGGAAGTCCTTATTAGAAAGTGGTTAGTGGAGGACTATGCATTTTTTTCTGCAATTTTACTTTCCATTAATGATGCTCTCTCTGCTATTTTCTTGAATTTAAACAACCACATGTATTTGCAATTGTCTCCTCTTTTAAAAATTTGTCTTACTGTTGCAGCTTCACAGATATTCTGGTAAAGGACTATGAAGAGAGGGGTAAGAGCTGAAATACTTTCTCCAGGCTGAAGTGCTCTATTTGGCTTAACTACAGGACAGAGAGCCAACCACTAACATTTTGGATCTAATTAATAGCTTAGCATCTATCAGTCAAAGAGTTACAGAAGAGACTAACAGTCTGTCTCAGAATACTTTGATAATCCCTCCCCTTTAAAACTGTTTTTTTACATTGCACTGAATTATCTGTTGTGGACACAGATACCACTTGGAGGGCATCTGCTGTCAGTGTAGACTCCTCAGCCTTGGAAAATCTCTTAACAGCTTCACTCAAAGTCTTCTCCCCATTTCTGTTGCCTAAAAGGATCTCTTCCATCACATTAGTAAGGAGAGATTAAACCCACAATTTATGACGGAGCTTCTGAAGGGAAAATTAACATAATGTGAGGGTGAGTCATATCTTCCTTGAAAGACGAGTGTTTTGGAGAGCTTCTTTTCCTCAACTCTAGTACTACTATATTAATTCTATTAATTTGGCACAAGCCTGTTCTACCTTCTCAATGTTGGAAGACGAGAAGTTCATTGAAATTTCAAAGTGGTAAAGTAGAAACAAATAAATTGATATATTTTTCCTCTAGCTTATGTAGTTCTTGGTGTTGGCAGCAAAATTTATCAAGACTAAAAATCAGCAACAACACCAATTCCAAAAACTCCTATATGGGTAAACAATTTTTAGAGCACATAATAAAGTAGTACATCTTAAGCTTCAGTTAAGCCAATCTCTAATTATTAAAGATAAGATATACCTCAGTGCAGTGGAAAAATATTTCATTGCTTCTTAATATGAAGTTTTTAGCATTTCTTTTTTTAATCTATCTAGGTTTTTTCCGACTAAAGAATTTTTTAATACTTGGCATGAGTTTCTATAGCATTCTTTAGAAAGACATCTAATCTAAAGAGGAATTAATATTTAAAGCTTCTTTTGATCTTTATTTGTAAACGTAAATGCCAAGTTCAAAGAATGTGGATTATGTTTTGAAATTATTGCTGTTCCAATGCTATGTATTTTTTTCTAAATACAATGAAGCTTCAATGAAGCTCCTGTTTAAAATTGTCTTTGCAACTCAGAATGACAGTCCTGAAAATTTTACCATGATGAATCCCTAAAGAGTTGCAGTAAATGGAAAACCTAATTCACTTGTGAAGCAAGAGGAAGTTTAAGTTCTTGCACAACTTTTCACATATCATGGACCTACTTTTCTAATTACATATCTGGATTTGGCCCCGTCTTGCTGCACATAAGCTATATTCCTTACTCAAATGACAAAAACTTGGCCACAAAGTTTTGCCTTTTGCCTGTGGAGGCTGGAATTTACTTTTTTAGGTTTACAAAGGTTACAATTAGGAGTTTAATTGAAGCAACTGTATAATGCTCGATTAGCACAATACAGGAGATAGTGGACAATGACAACAAAATACAGAGCATCAATAAGATCAAATAATGATTTGTGCGTTGGCTACCATTTACTTGTCATAACTCTTTTCTTCTTTTATTTGTTTGATACAGAAGCAGAGTTGTCCTAAATCCACAATTTGACAATATGTTTTTCTTGCCATAGCATTAAATCCTATATTCTAGAGAATTTTTCTCTTCAGGAAATGACTGAAGCACATGTTTTATTTTAAATCAAATAACCTAAATGTATCCTTAAAATTAAGCATCTTCTTATTTGATATGCTTAATTAAAAAAAGACTTAACCATATTCTTAAGTATTCTTCTGGATTAAAGCCTGTTTGCTGAGTATAGATTTTTAGATTATTTTTTTGGATTACAGTCCTCTTCATAGAAACACAGATGGAGCATTCAAATGTCTTGATTGCTCAGATGTCCTGACGATCTGTAGCCAGGATCTGGTATGGATTTTTTTAGTTCAGTCAAAACAGGACTTCATCTGGAGGGTAGCAGATGGAAGGAAGGGAAAAGATCCAAGTTTTTGATCTTTTTTTATTTTTTGTCCAAACAGATGTTGTTAAGATGACTGAGCTACAGAGCAACAAATTCAACCAAAAAGGGGTAAAGAAATACATCCTAACATATGCTGATATTTGGTATATAGTTAATGAGACAGACTACAGTCACCTAAGATGCCATGCTGCACCTCTCATTCGGTGAAGATGATGGGATTTTTGCGATTATTGTAATAGAATAATTTTATTTTGTTTAATTTTTTGACTTTGCATTCAGTCAAGAAAAGAGCTAATAAGAGTACAATACTTGCTTTAGTAAGAGTCAGATGAGACATGAAAAAAAGCAGGCAAAAAAAGCAATAAGAGAGTGGATGGAATTTTACTAAAAGGAGGTGAAGGATGTATCATGGTTCTGTTTGATAGATTTCGATTTGGGGCAATAATCTCACAGAAAACTGTTAGATGGGATATTAAATGCAGAAAAAAAAATAAATGTGTGTGATAGGATTTACTGTGGAGTTAAATGAAAGTTTCCTGACTCTTCATTGTTAGCAAAAGATGAGATTATTAAATTGGAATAAAAGGATACATTGATCACTTAATTGTCATGGTAAAATAATCCTGGTATTGTCAGTGATATTTATTAGTGTTTCTGCATCTTTAAAAAACTAATGCAAGACTTTGATGGTTGTTCACTGGAAGTACACCATAAGACATGCGCTCAATTTTCATTTTCTCATAAAATTCCCAAGTTAAAAATTAAGCATATGCAAAACTTTGAAAAAGTTACTAATTACAATTTATTAGAGCTTGTTCTACCTAGTAACTTCACTGCTGGAATTTGGTAATTATGAACGAAGCAGATCCTAACAGCCACCTGTTTTACATTTGAAAGCTCAGAATTATTGCTCCACTGTTAACACTTTGTGATAGATAACATGAATCAAGGAAGGAATTACATAGAAACATATCCTGACTGGAAAAAAAAAGAAATGGAATTCATAGTGGATGGGATCTTTTTTAACACTGTATGAATGCTGGGACTATAATCTCCATAGGTTTAAACAAACCGTATAATATGCAAAATTGCTACACAGAAACCACATTTGCTCTTTAAAAAAAATGCTGCCAGATTTTTGGATCAAAAATCTTCAAACTATTATATTGTATATTCTAAAAATCTTTGATATATTCGGCTGACAAGAGGCAATAAAATTTTCTTACTTTCTGAAGCAGAAGTAGATTACATAACAGAAAACAGTAACAGTCCACTTTTACTTTTTTACTTCCACCTTTAAGTAAGTAGATTGTAATTGTTTCCTTTTTTTCTACTCTTGGAGGAAAAATGTCATAAGGAAACTCATCCAGAATACTGAAGCATCTAAGATTAATTTATTTTTGTTCTCCATCAAAACAGCCTTCCACCTAAATAATAAATGTCAGAAATGCTTGAAAATGATGTTACCTGGAAATTAAAGAATTAATGGGATTATTATGCAGTATCTTACAGTAGCTCAATCTTAAAAAAGCATGGATACTGGCAATTTGACCCTTCTCATACATCATTTATCTTATCAGTAGTTACTCAGAAATTTTGTTTTTAAAGGTTGAATGTTGCCAATAATTTTATAAAACTGTCTTGAAGTCTGCATATTACAGTTTTTCTAGGTCTATGGATCAAAGTAAAATAGTTGACAGCTATCCAAGTGACAAAAAAGTAAAACATTATTTCTACCATACTCTCTCTCTATATATGTATGTGTGTGTCTATTCCACCAAAACTTATCAAAATATATAGTATTTTCTAAAAAGACTCTCATTCTCATCCTGAAGAAGGAAAGGTTACAAGACTTTTTTTTGGGGGGGTGAAAATTATAATAAAATTTGTCAAAAAATCGCCAAAAATTGTCAAAAAAAACATATTTACATAAACTACAACTTTCACTAAAAACAGACAGAAAAAGTCTATAAGGAACTTTGCATAAACAAGGCTTTAGAAAATGGTAAAAATGGAATATTAAGCATTACCCATAAAAAAGAACTTGAATGTCAGGATATTAAAGCTTTAAGAGAAACTTCATCACAATGAAAGCTGGGAGACAAAGTGGATTTATCTTGCAGGAATAAAAAGCAACATGACAAAAAGGAAAATAAGAAAAACATAAAGAAAGCAAAGAATGCAAAAGACTTTAATCAAAGGTGTAGGATTGCATAATATTGCATAGCTCCTTACAAACATTCATGCTGTTAGAAAGGATAAGCACAGAATTACAGAATAATGTAGATTTTAAGGGACCTCTGGAAGTCACCTCCATCAACCACACAAGAAAACGAAACAAGAAAATAAGAAAAGTACAACAACAGAAATAGTTGTAATAAAAAACAACAAGGGGAAACAAGAGGGAATACATGGGCAAGTACAGGAAAAGGAAAAGCAAAAACATGTTGATAGCAGTAACTGGATCAAAAACTATGTAATGGGACAAGAGCCAGCTGAGAACAGATTTCTGGTTAAGAGCTAAACAACAAGTCATTCAACTGGAAACAAAACAGGAAGCCTCAAGTGCAGTTTCAATAAATTGTCTAAATAGTTTCATAGCATTCCCAGAAAACATTATGACGTGCATAGAACAAAGCTGGATTCACTTCACACAAAGAAATGCTGCTTTAACAGAGCATTCATCATGGAGAACAAATGATAAATGTTCCAGTTACAGTAGTATGGAAGACTTGGTGTTAAAAGGATTTCTGTGCTCTAGTTGTGAGGACTGGGGGGAAAAGTGCAAAACAATCATAAAACCTTAAGAAGTTTTTATTCCACTTTCCTAATCTCCAGTCAAATACATGTTCATAGATGCTAGGATTAATCATATGCTGGTAAACCAAACATTTCTGGTTTGAAGTCCTCCATAGAGTTCAGCACTAGTGTTGCTTCCTTTTTAAGATCTGGATTTAAATTTTCATCTGGAATCATAACCACTTGCATTCCTGCTGCCAGTGCTCCTTTGACTCCAAGTGGTGAATCTTCAAACACAAGACACTGGGAAACAAAGAGGTGAGGAGAAGGAGGAGAAAGAAGAAGAGTGTTATTACAAACTCTTTATTGTTTGTTTTACTAAAGAAAAAATGACCCTGCATACAGTTTAGCAGCAGAGCTAAATTCAATTCCTGGCTCAGAGACCCTTAATTAAAACAAGCATAAACCTCTCAGTTTGAACATCTGCATGGTAATTAACCTTAAATTCATTTCACTTCAAAAAAGCATCTATGCATATACCTAAATCCCTGCAACTGGTCATCCAGATGCTCGTAAGTGACTTGTTTTATCCGGATGAGTTTAAGCACAAGATTAAAATAAAGTTAAGCATGTGCTTAAATACCTTGATAAGAAGGTAATTTAACCCTTCCAGACCAATTTTACAAATTGTCAAATGGCATAAGCAGTGTCTTCACTTACAGGTGTGACATTTCTAATATATGTGAATGGGAGCAAGGCTATAATATCTAGGTCAATAGTAGGATTTGGGACAGAGTTAATTGTCAGAATAGTGCTGCCAGATTCATGTACTGTTTGCTTAATTTCTTTCAAAGTAAGGGTGACAAAGAAAAGCAGCAATTACACCACAGAACTACTCTTAGAGGTAATTTGCATTCAGATTGGGTTACAGAGGTAAAGTGAATACTTTTTTTTTTTTTTTTAATGGTCAGTAACTTTTAATGTGGAAGATAAAATTTCACTTCATAAAGAATTTACTCTTCATAAAGAGTAAAAGGTATATCAAACATATATGGTAAGAAAATACTTCAAAGGCAGCAAAAGCTAAGGATCAACGTAAATCAATGAAATAGGCCAAACAACTAAAGTCAGCTACACACTGAAAACCCAAGTACCTCAAAATCTTACAAACACAACTTTCAGCTGGATTTGCAGCAACTTCTATAAAATCAGGTAGACCATCCAGTCTGATCTCTTCTATAATACAAGATGAATCTTCCAGAACTCATTCCTGCATAAATAAAGTAACTCTTCCTGACATTAAACAATCTGAAGTTCAAATTTTTGGTCACAGATAATCCAGAGAAACCTTTGATATTGCCGAGCATTGGAAAATTCTCACCCACAATGGTTTCCAAACCCTCTGCAGTTTTGACTGCAGTTATTATCATATTATCATTTATTAGCTGTGCTACTATGATTAATATTAAAATTATTAACCACAAGTCATTTAGATAATTCAAAGCAGGTTTAGAATGGTGTGTACAGGTTTCCCCACACACTTCAGACATTGCAGCTTGGCTTTGTCTTATCACACATCTCTCTCATGCATTAGGTTCTTTGCTACTGTCATTACTTACGAGTTAAATCCGTTCCTACGTACTCAAGAATCTTTTCCTTTCTTCCAGAACACAATACATATGGCAACTAATAGTCATGTGAGTAACACTAATGATGCTTAACTTTTAACTTCTGATTGAATCCAGATTTAAAGGAGTAGGAGAATATACAGCAGAATAGCATATCTTTTAGGTTCCCAAACACACAACTCTTTCATCAGTAAAGACTAGCAATGCACAAAGTTTACCTGCTTTGGCTGTGCTCTAAGAGAACCACGTTGTAACCTGTCAAAATTTTATTTAATTCAGAAGGAATATTTTTGCAAGACATATTTAAGAGCTGTACTCATATGTACTCATATTTATACTGCAGACTGTAGAACAGAAATTAGAATGTATCTTCTTTCCTATTTTCTTTTCTTTTTAAAATGTTCATCAAGATCTCAACTTGGAGCCACTCATGGAAAACTAAGAGGTGCTTTCTATCTTGTGTTTAATAAAGTAAACCTTACCTAGTGATTTTTAGAGCACAATGGAAGAAACTAATCTCTCTTGTACCTTTACTCAGTCGCTAAATTACATTTTTCTATGCATTCCAGTTTGAATGCTGACATTTTCAATCTGTTGATTATTATCGCTGCTCTTAACTACAAGCACACATCCAGCTGATCCTGCAGCACTTGGTGCAGCTGCTCTCGGAGCTGAAGCAGGGTCCTGCCTCTTGTTTTGTTCTTAACAACGTGCTGCTTTGTGACCCAAATCCCTGGTCCCTAAGCTCTCTGCTCAATCCGAAACAGTAAATGAAACCCTGGCACGCTCTGCCTTTTCAAGAATAAGCTTAAGTAAGTGTTGCGCAAACAGCATTATCAAGGCTTTTCAGAAACTTTTTCTAATCCACCCTGTGCAAGGAAATGCACTTCACTGTTTTGCCTTGAAAAAACTAATTGACTTCCGTGAAGTCACCAAGCTTGCTGTTGGAGAGAAGCTGATGATTATGGCAGGCAATATGCATAATGAAAAGCTTAACTAATTCCCTGGAACTAGAAGCAATTAAAACTCTTAATTACCAAAGAAGCCAGGCAAATGACCCATAATTATAGTGCCTTTAATGTTACAGGAAATAAGTGTACTAGGTCTTCCTCTAGTCTTTCTTGCTACTGACACTTATTGTCAATAGCACAGCAACATTTTTAATGGATGATGAAAGGTTTGCAAAGGTCACATACAAAATGGATTTATTAACTTGGCTGCACAGAGATGTTAGAAACTGTCCATTGCCCTGGCCCACCCACATACTAAATTTAGAGATATGAAAGCAGCCAAGTTCTTCCCTGCTTTGCATAAATAGTGCAACGTCAGCATCACTCCAATTGAGACAGATGAGATTTACACAGACTTCAGCTGTGAGATTTTGGCATTCTTTCTAAAATTTGTGGCACTGATCAATACTGCTAAATACTGCTAATACTGAAATCTTTTAGAGGGTAACACTGCGGTAGGACAATTTTTACTCTGGATTGAACTAGATGCTTAAAACTAAATAAATTAATAAACACACACTAATTTACAATTCATTCTACATATTTATAAAAAACAAGAGTCTCAGATGGCATCATTTATACACAGGTTGCTTGCAAATTAAACACAAACATCTATTTCTCTTTAAAGATTTCTGTATTTCAGGGAGAAAAAATGTCCTGTTGCTGGTCTCAATTTAGACTCTTAATCTCACAGAACTCAAAATATCTGCAGACACTGGGACTAAGGCATACACTTAAGCACTTTACATTTCAATCAGGGTCTTGCTGGTGAATATTTCATTTTACTCTGATAAAAAAGAAAGCAGAACAAGAATTGCATACTCCAGCTTTTTATATTATATTTATTCTTTTAATTAATTTGCATTTACTATATGCTCCATGGGAAATAACTACTGTGGAAATTGATAGGAAAACATTCAACTTCAGATTTTATTTTTCCTGCTATCAATTATTCTTGTCTTTCCTTGTGAGCTGTTCAAACTGATACCAGTGTGGGTTAGTTTTTCACACTGGGAAAAAAATGCCTCAACCATCTTCTATACTATTGAGTCTTAGAGCTAAATTAACATTAACCTGCCTTCTGAGGGCTTAATATCAGAAAGACTCTTCCTGCATCCATAAAATCATTTTCAAAACCATGGCAGGTCTTGGGGAAAAACAAAAGGTACTTTGATTAAAAAGAAAAAAGAAGGGGAAAAAAAAGATTAATAATTCCTATTGAATAAAAGCAAAAAGGCAAAATAGAAAAATAATAATGAAATTTCAAAACATATAATCTAAACTAAATGTAGCTAATCTAAAGCCTAAATGGGGAGTAGCCTTGCAGAGGTCCCATTGAAAAGCCGGATAAAGTGGAAGAGATGATTTCCCCCTCATTAATCAAATAACTGCTGAATTGTTGTTGCTGGTCCTCTTCCTCCCTTCTTCTCCCCGCAGTAGGTCTGGTACATGCATAAATGATGGAAGCCACAGTTAGAAAAACATTAGAGCAACTGAATCAGCGGGAAAATCTGAAATCATAGGTTAGACCTTTGAGAGGTTATCCCCTATCTCTTTTCAACTTCTGAACAGGATTAGTCTCCTGCACTTGGTGATAAGGTACAGGCAAGGGCTATTACATCTTCTGTCCTCAAACGACACAGAAACAAAAAGTACCAGCATGCAACATGTTACATTTGGTGCTTCTTATGGATTGCATCATGTACTTCTGCAACCTCACTGTTTATCAAAATGGGTTATTTCTCTTCATTATGAAAGCAATGGGGCAAAAAAGACAACAAATGCTCATTGTAAATTTACAGTCTGGAAACATTTTCTACCATAACCTTCTCTGCATGTTCTGCAATTTCCCCTTAGAACACCTTAATTCAAAAGTTAGTTGACTGTCAGTTAACATTATGGACACCAACAACTTATTCATTCATTCATTCATTCTTTGGAGATCTCTACAGGATCCTATTACTACATAGATCTTAGAAGACATTTCACCTTACAACTTTATCTGTGTGCTTTCCACTGGTTTTACAGGGTCTACTGGAGACATTCTAAATGCAAATACTGTGGCTTTCAGGAGGATACCTCCATGTATCCACCCTCTGAGCCAAAGATACGTATGACTAATGTGATGTTACATGCATTTATGGATACATGTGCAACGCAGCCTTGCAAATAAGAATTTAATGCCTTTCTCAAATCCCATCATATCCCACCCTGCCCCCCGCCAAAAAAAAAATCACCATTTACTTCAATGGACTTTGAAGGGAGCCTTTAAAAGAGCCTCAGGATGAAACCAAGTACAGCTAGCTCAGGATTTTGAAATCCTCACAGATTTTGTTTACCACATTGCCTTCAGAACTGGGTTGTTCATCTCTGAAAGGCTGTTGTTTAACTATGTACCCTTTTCATTTTTAAAGTTAAGTCACTGACCTTTCAATGACAAACATGCATTCTTACTTTCTCCAGCTCATAGCCTGTGGTCATAAGTCAAAACTAAGAAGCATCTGAGAAATAAATTATTAGTCTGAAAGATAATACTATCGTAATTTTACCTTTGTTTTGTTTTACAGTTTTAAACTCTTTTCCTTGCTGATTCAACTTAGAAAAAGAGCAACTTTTGAAAGAGCAGTGCTACCCATGACATACCATTCAGGTTAGTGATGTAGGGATTTTCGTTAATCACGACACAACTAACCGGTGGGATGCTGAAAAGCTGGTTTATGATTTTGGAGAGGTGGTGGAAACTCACAAAACAAAAGGGAAAGCACCATCAACAATTTCACTAATATGTTATAGTATGGCTGCTGTACTACTGGTTAGGTTATTTGTGTTTTCTTTTTTTTTCTCCACTCCTTGATATACAAAATATCTAGGAACAGAAGAAAATGAATGGCATTCGGGAGACCCATTTACCAGAAAACTTACTTAAATACTAAAATACTATTGAACACATGCATTTTAAGTAGTTATAGTATTTTCAATTTAGGCCTCCCACTGCATTAACTGTCTGAAGAATTAACAAAAATATAATAATGAAATAATTTGATTAATGTTTCTAATTTTTGGACTTATGTTCTTTCCAAAAATAATTGGGAAAAGTTTCAGTAGTAGTAATGAATTACACCCCTTTTTTTTTAAAGACATATGCCACTTTAACCAGTCATGGATAACAAAATCCTATTACATACATTGTTTAAGGAAATTATGCAGCTTGCAATCCCCCAGGTTAGTTCTACTATAGAAAGTAAGCAGTAAGATAAGATTATTTAAATGATGTGCAAATGAACAAGCAAGCTGGGAACTTACTAGTAATCAAATGAATTAAGCATGCCAGTACTCAGAATACTTCCTACCAGTCACCATTCTTTACGACAGAAAAATTCGTATTAAGCCAATTGCTCACAAGCTACAAGTTCTCAAGCTCACTGCATAAAGCAGTATCCTGAGGTGGACTAGAAGGAGTAAAACAGCTTGGAAGGGGAAGAACATGGAGAAATTTTGAGTTTCTTGCTTCTATTCAGGACTCAATCAAGTGAAAGAAAGTGCCTCTGTGACTGACAGCTGGACCCAGACACTGTGACTCTGTGAAGCACAGAGAAGGTCACATTTACATGCAGGGTTATTCCGATCATCCCGGATGGCTGGAGCATTCTTTTTATAGAGGATTGTGTGTTTAGAGGACAACACACTAAGAACTTTGTATGGCATCTTGTGTTACAGGCCTCAAGAAATTCCCAGGCATTTCTGAAACAGTGTCCAATTATCTCAAGAGCAGCAATCTAACTCAATCAACTGCAGCTTGGAATAGCAATAGAAGAGTATTGTTCGTTTATGGAGGACACGAGGCAAATACTCAAAATACTCTGCATTGAGGGCTACTGATACTGTTTAATACACTTTTTAATGCCTCACTTGTCTTTAAAAGCAGCCTAATAAAGGAATTCTGTGCCATGAAATAGTTAATCTGCATTGTTTCACTTTCACATAAAATACACTTTATAAATTTACTAAAACTAGTGAATTTTTGTGACAAGTAATACATAGCATATGCATATGCATCTTGGTTCCTGATTCACGGAACAATTTACGCTGGAAGGGACCACTACAAGTCATCTACTCCTACCTGCTACTCAAAGTTTCAGATGGGGCAGGTTGCTCAGAGCCTTGACCAGTTCTTAGCACTGCCAAGGATAGAAGCTCCACACACCTGGTCCGCAGCCCATTCCCATATTTCACCACCCTCATGGAGAAAACAGCTTTCCTAATATTCAGTCAGGATTTCCTGCTTTTTCGTTCAGGTCTCTTCCTTACTGTCCCTATCATTTTGCACCACTGAGAAGAGCCTGATCTCACCTCCTCTATAAATGCAAATGAGAACTTCAGACACAAGTAAGGTCTCTCGAGAGCCATTTCTTTTCAAGCTGAAAAAAAACAATTCTTGCAGTCTCTCCTTGTGTCTTATGTGCTTCAAGCCCCTAATCTTCCCAGTTGCTTTCCACTTTTGCGCATTTTGATGAATCCAAATCACGTCTCAAACTGAAGATGACAGTCCGTATCAAAAGTAACTCCTGAGTAAACACAACAATCCTTTTGTCACAGGGAATGTCAGATATGGCACAAGCAGCTCAAAATGACCAAGCACCCTGCTCATTTGGTGCAACCAGACATTGCCGCTTGCAGGAGCCACAGAATTTCTGATAGGTGACCCATGTGGAGCTACCCAGAAGATCGACACCACTCATCTCAGGATGGGAAAATTACCGCTAACATGGCGCATAGAAAGCACTACTTTGTACCTGTAATTCTCATATTCACATACGTATTCAGATATATATTCGGATACCTCTTTAACACGTGCATTTGGAACTTTTCTTTTTTGTATTATTCCTATTGCAAAAATTCTGAAAAAATGTTTTGTTGGTTTTGTTTTATAAGAAGGTTTTAGAAGGAGTATTCTGCCCTAATAGCTTAAAGTTTTATTCCTGCAAAGCTTATTTATCTTTTTTTTTTTTGTCTTTAAAAAAGACAGGAGGAGATATTACATTCATGTTCTGCCTTTTAGGGCATCTCCAGTTCATTTCTCACTTCTTTCAGCTCAAAACCAGTGAGAAATTGATAAAGTCTTATTTGTAGGTAAAAATAATTTTAAAATATCACATATGTACAGTAAACAGTATAAACTTCAATGTAATTTCCATCTTATTTGAATTTTCAATGTATGTGCATGTCTTTTTCAATGCATGTGAAACCAAATTTTTTTGTTTTTATTTGTAAGTGGTAATATTTTATGGATAGAAATATGACAGTAACATACCAATCAGAAAAGGGTGTTTGAAAAAAAAAAAAGCCAGAATAAAAGCACTACAAGCACAAATATAACTACTTTCAAACAGCAAACAAGTTCAAAATTTGAAAGAGTAACATACCTATCTATCATCTGATGTGTGTTTTAGAAAATATTTTCCTATCCATTTTTTTCAAGCTACACATCTTTTGGCAATAGTCTCATTTTGGTTTATGATCTCTCCTTATATAGTTCCCCTCAAAATATGAAGTTGTATACTGAAACGTAAGCTGATTTAAACATGATTTCTAATGTTTCTATCTCCAGTGTATTCTATCATCTTTGACAGAATGATCTGTGACTACCAACAAAATACTTTAAAGAAAGATTTCCTAACATCTTCAATAGAGAAAGAAAGGCTGAAGGGAAGCATCACTTTTAAGACAGACTCTCATTGGGTGTTGAGAAAGCCATAGAAATAGGACCATTTTTTTTTCCTTTCCAGTAGAGCCTTCTCACTGACCCGTACACTACACAGTGCCACTGGCCTACAGTGAATCGGAAAGATGTAGCTGTGTTACATTTTAATTCTACATGCTCATGAAAAAAACAATTCTCTTTCAAACTTCAAACTAGCAAGGTATAAAAATAAACCAAGTAAGTTGGAAAAAATATAAACCAATAACTTGTGCACTTAATTTGGGTAAACACTTGAACCTTAAATATCTAGTGTAAACTGCTGTTTTGTAACTTTTTAAGGAAGAAATGAAGCCATTTTTTAATGGCACCGTTTGGACTAATCAATCATAGAATCATAGAATCACAGAATGCCTAAGGTTGGAAGGGACCTCTAGAGGTCATCTAGTTCAACCCCCCTGCACACGCAGGGCCACCTAGAGCACCTGGCACAGGACTGCATCCAAGCGGGTCTTGAAGATCTCCA
>JAUBNY010001187.1:710066-725647 GCA_032275445.1 Crypturellus soui
CACAACCTCTCTGGGCAGCCTGTTCCAGTGCTCTGTCACCCTCACGGTAAAAAAGTTCTTCCTTAAGTTCCCGTGGAGGCACTAAACTTACAGAAAAAAATGTTTTCTTTGGGGGAAGTAAAATAAAGTATATAAATATGTTTCTCTAGAGTACAAAATCAACTCGCTGTACTTTTCTGTTCAGAAGGTGTGCAACCACATCATAGTGCAGAGACAGAGCACCTTAATCTGGGCTTCCTACATTTAAAGGTTGGAATGACAAATGCACAGAAATAAAGACAAAATACATTGCTAAGTTGCCATTACAGAACCTATGATGAGGTGATAAACTGTTCCCTTAGGAGGGGAGCCAATCACCCCAACGCCCATTAAAGCACACTGCATTTCTTCACAGTTAAGTCGATAGCAAATTCACCTCCCTATAAATTCTTGTGTAAGTATATGAATAAAACTACTAAAGCCACCTGCAACTTACATCAAGGGTGAGTTTGAATAAGGGATGACATGAAGGTAACACGCATTTGCTGTGGAGGATGAGTTAAGCATTCTCTCCAGAGCCTTGCCAACTCCCATCTTTTCCCTTTTAAAATCAAATTACATCCATTTATATGCTAGCATGACTACAATGGCATCCTGCAAACAGTGATTTTACATCCTTATAACCACTGTGACACATGAACTGAAGGGAACCACCCATATTACTGCAATATGCTTGCTCCTGAAATAGGCACGGCCACGACTACTGCTGAGAGTCTGGATAAATTGACAGGCAGCTGAATACTACAAGCAGCGTTTTGCTGATAACTTGGAAGCTTAAGCTCCCAGACAGAATTTAAGGATCCCCAGGGGAAACCAGACTGTAGCAGGAATGTCAAGGTGACAAAGTAACACTGCCACACAATCCAGTCAAAGACTACTGGCTACTACAAGAAAAAATGCTGCGACTACAGGAAAAAAAAAAAAAAAGAAAAAAAAAAGAAAAGGAGGAAGATAGGTTGTCAGGTAGAAAAGCAAGGGACAATCTCAAACAGATTATGACTCAGTCAGCATACATGATACATCTCAAGTGATTTTATTCCAATTGCTTCTGATTAGAAGTGGTAGTGTTGTCTCTCTATCCTATTTTAAAACTTTGCTAATTCATTTCAACTATTCTAATAGGATGCAGGTAAGATTAAGTGCTGACTGGAAAAAAAGTTATAAATCAGATGACAAATATAACACCTGGGGTTTCTCTTACATTAAATTTTTTCTTACGTAGATTATCTTGGGGATATATGTTTCCAGCCTGCAGGTCTTGAAGGTGTAGCTAAACCTGCTTTTGTATTCTTCAAAAGTCTGTAAGGCTTTATCTTAGCAAGAAAAACAAAGTGAGGAACAGCACTAAAATTTCTATTTTCTTTGTTGACCCTGCACCTGCAGATAAAACACTTCAATACTAGCAAAGAACAGTCTCAATGATAAGTGAAGGAGTAGAAGTTTTATGGAATACAATAAGATAATGCATTAAAACCAAAGAGAAACAATTATTCTTTCTAGAATTAAATTTCTGATAACCTCGGCCAAGTAAAGTTTTAATCTGTTACCAAAAGCATCAAAAGAGAGCACTTTAGAATGAGGTGACATTTCTATCATTCTGAGTTCCTTTAGGTTTCCAGGATCTCATATACACAGGTAGGGAGCACAAACTATGCTCGTGACTCTAACTGCTTTTCTCAACCAGATATTCTTCTCATGTTAAACAGTGGCAGTTCCCCTTCCAAATCTACACACTGCAGAAGGTCAGTCAAGGACTTCTTCACTCCAGTGTTACTCCCTACTTTCCTTAACCTCTAAAAGACTTCTCCTCTCTTTTTTGGGTGTCTTCCTAACCAAGCTTCTTGGAAAAAAGATGAACAGCTTGAGTAGATAGTTTTTAATTAATGAAAAGCCTTTCTTCCAAATCTTTGATTGTGAAAAATTACTAACAGTAACCCCAAAGATGATTTATGGAATATTAGCAGTTGAACATGAGGCAGCAGTGTGCCCTCGTGGCCAAGAAGGCCAATGGGATTCTGGGATGCATTAAGAAGAATGTCTCCAGCAGGTCGAGAGAGGTGATCCTGCCCCTCTACTCAGCCCTGGTGAGGCCACATCTGGAGTACTGTGTCTGGACTCCACAGAACAAGAGGGATTTGGAGCTGTTGGAGAGAGAGGTTGTAGAGTCTCCTTCTCTGGAGATCTTCAAGACCCACTTGGATGCAATCCTGTGCAAAGTGCTCTAGGTGACCCTGCGTGTGTAGGGGGATTGGACTAGATGACCTCTGGAGGTCCCTTCCGATCTTAAGCATTCTATGACTCAGTGATTCTATGAAAATCGTTTTGATAGAGTCTTATATGCATTTTAATATATACAAATACATATATGTGTACACATATATATACGCACACATGAAGTTAGACCACATGATGAAAAGCTCATCTCCATACAAACAAAGGAGCACAGAGAGATGACAGCAGAAGAAGAAACTCAAATGTACCTGGATCTGGTTACTCTCAGCCCATCACAGGAAAGACACCAGGCTATGAGGACTCAAAAGTGCAGTCCCCAGTCCTGGTCTCTCCTGGGACATCACAGGAGCCCCCAAGACCAGAGGCCATGGAAGACCCCACTGCACTGTGGGAAAGGCTCTCCCTGGGTGCCACAGTGAGTGTTTAAGCACAGTTACTGGTGGTAGCCCAATTGCCTATGTTGCACACGATGTGCATATTTTGCACTAACAGACCTTCATCCTGATTGGCCAGAGAGAAGAAGATGATGAGGCCACAGGTGCTTTTTGTGTTTGTGAAATGCTATGCTTTCAGCTTGTGCTGTTTCACGTGGCTAGCCAAGTGTATGTGCCTATATATATATTGTCAATATGTGTTTGTACGACTACTGGGAGCACGTGCTCACTGCTTTGGTAGGCTACAGGGTTCAGCAGTTGGCTATAAACACAAACATTATATATCTTATATATCTCTCTCTATAGAGCTTATGCATATAAGCTCTATATACTGAATGTATATATAAAAATGTTACATAGATTTATATAAATGTATATTTATATATTTATATACATAGATTTATATACATGTTATATAAATGTTTGTAACATTTATTTTTATATACACATTCAGTGTATATATATATAAATATATGTAACATTTATTTTTATATGCACATTCAGTGTATATATATATATGTATGCTCTCTCTGTATAAGAGCAAAGGTAATGGCAATAGATATAATAATTTAGGAAGGACTGGGAAGAGAAAGGCTTCTGTGACACTTTGTAAGGACTGAAATGGAACCCCAAGGTGATTGGGATTTGGTAGGAATTAAAAATGTTGTTCTTCAATTTACTCTAAAAATACCACCAGGGCAGCATCCAGCATTGTTGGGAGAGCATCAGTAAAAAACAAAGTTAGAAATAGAATGGAAAATATTGAATATTCTCTGTATTAGTAAGTTCAATGCAATTCAAACATACACAGTGACATTTTGCCTGCTTCATTGATTTATAATCAAAAAATACAATGGGTTAGCTCCCTGCCAAATTTCCCAACAGATTCAACAAAATAACTAGCAATTCATTCCAATCTTCTTTAACAGGGCTGTACATTAGTACATCTCCAGCTTGACTGAATTTATGTATCAGACAAAGCATAGTGATATTTGTATCACTTACCTACTTCTCCACATGCTTTCATCCTAGAAACTGAATGTGAAGAGGACAATCAGGAAAAAATAGGTAGTATTCTACTTTTGTTGTTTGAAGTGCCCTTTTGCAGTCTATTAAAATCTATTTCTGAACAATTAAATTAGAGGATTTACTCTAGACCCAAATAGTTTTCCACACTTTTTAAAATGATTGTATCAGCAGCCATCCTCTAGATACTTCTAAAAAGTTGCTTCCTGAGCCCTTTTTCTAAAGGCATCCTACTCAACTTTGCTGTTCCAGTTGGAATATAGGGCAAACCTTTTTGGTGTACCTGTGCTTAAAAGCGACAAAACAAACACATTCACAGGATCAACGCAGGCGAAAGTGTGAAAATGGCAGATTTAAGCTCGCAAAACCTCACAGGCTAATGGATACTAGCAAAAACTTCAGAAGTCAACAGAAGACTTGGCACTTCACTGTCTGGACCATTAACATATGCACTGGTTGAAGAATCACAGTACTTTTATTTTTTCGAAAATTAAAGTGATTTTTGTTTGTACTCTCCACAGAAGTAAGAAAAAAATCTCTGAAAAAGATCCATAAATAAAGCCATTTGCAAATAAAATGGGACATATGCTCAAGTGGAACACAGCCCTATGCTGTGTTTATGAAGAAATGCCATAAGGTGGGTTTTTGTTTTGTAAGGCAGCATGAGCTTTTAATATCTCTAGTCATTCTATACTATCGATTGAGATTTATTAACCTGACAAACAAAAGCAATTTTACAACACATACAATTGCAGTTCATTCCAAAACATTAATGCTTTGTAAAGAGAAAATCTAGAATCTCCTTAAACAGTCTGTCCCTTTTTTCTCCTTGAAAGAGAAACGAAAACATGTTAGACACAGGGCAATCTTATGTGACACAGAAATAGAAAGGGGAAAGTATTCACGAACCTATCAACATTTTTTAAGAAAATAAAAGCATAAAGTTAAAACAGTTTTTCATCTTTTTTCTAAGAGAAAAACAAGTTTGGTGTCTTTAATTTTTGGTCAACTTGAATAGGAACATAGAAGTTTAGGATAAATGGTTTAGACTAAAGGTGGTGACAATGCCCTCTGCCCCAGAGGTGACATAAAATACCCCTCCATGCTTGGGCAATGTGTATGGGAGGCAGAAAAGAGATATAGCCCCTTGTCTCCTTTGTATATCCAAGCTATGCATCTCCCTAACTATAAGTTAAAACTAAAACAAGTGTTAGATTTCTATACATTCTACGTATTCTAAAAATAAGATAGAACACAGAATGACCAGGTCACAGAATCAATAAGATCAGAAAAGACCTTTAAGATCCTCTTTAAACACAGAACAAAAATTCCTCTGCCAAGATAATTAAGTAATTGTGGAAGGCTAGTTGGTTCATAAATTAAGTATATAACATATCTGTTGTGAAAAAGGCTTGATTATGAATTTCTCTTACTATTTAGTATTCTAACAGCAAACACTTCTTAAATATGCAAGGAACGTATTTGAAAATTTCATCATGCATTAAAATAATGAAAGAAGAAAACAGAAGGATATTAGTGACTTCAAATGCAGTTGAGAGCCAATAAGTGGGGTCTGGAGCATGTACCTTATGAGTAGATGCTGAGGGAACTAGGCTTGTTCAGCCCAGAAGATGGAAGGCTTCAGGAAAAGCTAATAGTAGGTGCCCAACACCTCCAAAGAGGTTACAGAAAATGGGTAGCCAGGCTCTTTACCGAAGTGTGCAGCAGAAACATGTGAAGACGGTCATGAACTTAAAACAAGAGATGCTCTGATTAGATTCAAGAAAAAAAAAATCATGACAAGGGTGGGTAAGCTCTGGAATTAGTTGCCCACAGAATTCATGAAGTCTCCATCCTTAGAGGTTTTTAAGACCTGACAAGACAAAACCCTGAGCAACTTGATTTGAATTCAATATCGACTTACTATTAGGGGGGTTGGACTAGATAGTTTGTGAGATACTTTACTTCTCTTTTATGGTGAGTAAAACATAATGTATTCAGTAACCTTAAGCATCCCTTTGCTTCCTTTTCTAATCCCTTAAAGCATTAAAATAATTCCTCAAATAATATCGGTACAGTGGATAATGGTCTTTGACATCTACTGATCAATCAATTAACCCATAAAAGAAGGCCTGACTGTAGGGAAATGTTTTCTTTCTTGTACACTTAATTTCCTGGAATCTCTGCAATACAGTGGAAAAAAAATCAATAAATATTTGAAGAATTGAAAGATTTTTCTAGCATAGCTCTACCATAAAAGATAATGATTCTATTACAATATAAGCAATATTAATTTTAGACATCTCTTGATCCCTTAGTCTATGCCTGGACTATAAGCACATCCTATTTCCTGACTCAGGGCGTAGAGAAAATAGTAAGAGAAAGGGGATGTTGCCAGAAGCCAAACAGGCCAGATTTGTTTCAAAAGAACTGAATTAGAAAAATGGGAAGAAGATATTGTAGATCAAACCCTCTGACCTGCAAGGAAACTAGCCTGGTAAACTTAAATGGCTCTGACAAATGTTTTTGGAAGGAAGGTATTTATTAATAGACTAAAATAGAAGGACTAAGATATCCAAAGAGCACGAAGTAGCCATCTAGTTTCTCTTTTAGGGTTGGAACCATGCACTTGTAGAAATGAGTTGCTGCATATTTTTGTGGCAAATCTTTCTTATAATCTATCTAATTCTGTTCAAGTTTATGCATAACTTGCTGCTTGGCTCCTAACAGGCAGGACCAGCAATCCAAGTAGTTTCTTTCAGAGGTTTTTGCAAGACTGAGAACTTGCACACCATACACTAAATATAGAAATCAACAAAAAAAAAGTCTTATTTTTACTCTTTTCCATGCTGCTGCTGCTCCAATGTTCAGTCTGATCCTGAAGCAATAGAGCACAGCATGTCACAAGTATTATTATGTCTTCGTACTGCAGAGTAACTGAAATCCTTTTATTAAAATACAGCATTCTGTGATGGATTTCTCCATCCTGCAGTGACATTGAGCCCAAAGCTCTTACTAGTAATCACTTCACACAAAGCCAGATCACATACTCAACTCAGATGGGGGAGCTAAGGAATCAATTCACAGTTTTATTAAAAATGCCGTAAAAGCTGGTGAGACTGACTATTTCCTTCAAAGAATGGGCCTTTTTCCAAATTTCTGTGAGAAATTATATTGAATGTCTTTTCTAAAAAAGTCCACTTATTGAATATTTTAACTTATACTCATCATTCATAAGTATTGAATTATTAAAATAAAAACAGTCCCTAAAACATCAGAGAAACAATAGATATTACATATAATATTCACCTTATTAAGGAAATTTAAGTCATAAAGAGTAGTTGTAAAACAAAACAATTAGGCTCACAACAAAATATCAATAAAACAGTCTTTCATTAGCTTACTCAAAGTAAATCATCATCTTTCAAGCACAGTTGTTCTTCACTTGATTGTAAGATAAGATGAAAAATCAAGTGATTGGAGAGAGAAACAGACAGTAATAGAGAGTCTAAATTCCTTAGATATACTATTTAAGGCCAGACTAATGATGAAACTCCAGCATCAGTGCTCCTAAAGAAAACCTCTTTGCTTGGAGGGAGACATGTGAAAGCATACATTTGCGGTTGACTCAAATTTCCACTACTTTCATAGGATTTTAAATTTAGACAAGTAACATCCTCCTAAATGTTTAAATAGATTTTTGCTGTGATGTGAGCCCTGCCACACCATCTACCAATCCTGAAGAGATGGAACGCTTACCCTCGAAAACGTTAATGCTTTTACTATTTTAGTATATATATCATTAACTTAATCTACTGTTTCCTGACTCTTAATCTACACTCCCTAAAAAATGGTTGGGAAAGCATTAAGAACAAATGGGATTCTGCGCACTATTAACTCTTCATAATTTATAATGAAGTTCTATAGATTACTTTAATGCAGTCACAAATTCAGGTTTTTCATTTTCACCTTCAAGGCTCTATATTAACTTACCCACAATTACTATATGGCTTGCTTTTATTTCCTTCTACTCCCTAGGCATCCTCTATCCTTTCACTTAATTGCGTTCTTTATCTCCTTCTCCCACTTTAAACCCTGTGTCTTATATCATGCTGACCTCTGGTGCTTTGCACAATCTCCATGCAGACACTCTTCACCCTTCTTTTGCAGTATCTTAAAAAATACACTCTTTCAGGAATCACTGGTATATTTTCTTCTTCCTCCCCTTCTTGTTGTTGAGCTATTAACTGAAATTTGTCTTGCTTAAACCACTTTTGCTCCTTGAAAGACCAGTGCAGCCGAGAATACAGCTGAAAGCTAACGCATAGCTGCCTGATTCAGTTCTTAATTCCATCAAAAATGACCTCTGTTAACTCCTTAACCCTGCTGAAAATTGAGGGACGATACTTGTCTGTCTTCCAAAATATGAACTTGGAAACGCGTTTACTTATAAAGGCATAAAGTTCATTAAACAGATATCAATCAGCAGAAAAAAAAATGCTTAGCTTTCACAAGCTCTATAATCAAGCTTCTTATAATCTTACAAGATTAAGCATATAGCATATTGTTCTGCTGATTGATCAGACCGAGTTTCATGACTCTCATTCGGCTTATATCAAAATGATGTACACAATGAATAGCGCAAAGTAAAGAACCAGTGATCGGGCAGGATGCACACAAAAAATGGGGAACTTGGAAGCATTCCCAGGTCTAGCAATGGTCACAGTATGGCAGAGTATCCTTCTGGATTCTCGGACATCTGCTTCTGAGACATCAAGCTTCCAAATTCAAACACCTTCCTTTTAAAAATCCCGCTCAACCTGCTCACACTCTCCATATAAATTATCGGATTAGTGTTACAGTGATTATTAGTATAATTAGAAAAGGTAACTATTTTCTGAGGCAAAATGGTAAGAAGCCCAAGTGCAAGCATGTTTTTTTTTTTTACTGCCTCCCACCCATCTTTCATTGAAAATTTTATGCCTGAGCAATTAAAAACTGCCACTGGAAGCAGAGTCTTCAAAGGATATATCGTAGCTTATCTTGAAACTGCAAAAAATACACAATCATTCTTTGCAGAATAAAAAGTTTTGTTGGTATTCTCTTGGGATAATTGCATTATTGCAAGTAGAAAGCAGTAAGACAAATTACATACTATTATGTTTTTTTTTCCCATGGCACTTTTTGGAATCAGTAATATTTTGAGGCTGTAACAGCTTTGAAGCTCAGGACAAAGGGCCACAACCTCCAACGCTCCCATCCTTTAGTCTGTAGCTGCAGGGTGCAAAAATGTGTTCTGGAGACAGGATCTGAATGGATTATTATGACCAGAGACCTGTTTTGGAGGAAGAGGACAATTTCCTAATGGAGGGAGACATTTTCTGCAATGGAAGACATTTTCAGAAATGTCTGAAGCCTCATCAGCTGGTTATTAGCTATGCATCAAGGCCCTGAGGCTTTGAAGCAACTTAAGTATGAAGTGAAGGAGTTACTAAAAATTAAAAAACATTTCTCATTAAAATGCAACTGTATTAGTAAGTAGTTGTAGAAGCATTTTAAAAAGGTTCTAGTGCTACCTAGGGAATTATGGACTAGTAAGTCTTACATGTATACTTGCTAGGATCTGCTGATGACAGAAAGTTATGTAGGTAA
This sequence comes from Crypturellus soui, assembly GCA_032275445.1. Classification (NCBI taxonomy): domain Eukaryota; kingdom Metazoa; phylum Chordata; class Aves; order Tinamiformes; family Tinamidae; genus Crypturellus; species Crypturellus soui. Next base: position 719,450 of record JAUBNY010001187.1, read on the forward strand.
GCTAGGTAAGAAACGCCTAGAAGCAGCAAACGTAGTCTTCTGTGCAGTGATGTGGTAAATGAAATACAATGGTCAATAAACGTAAGTAATACACATTAGCTGGAAAAAAAAATGAATTATTTGTGCATCTTGTAAACATTTGCTTTAAGTACTAGCTCACAGCTCAGTAAAAGCCAGTATTCTATGTATAAAGACAATGACAACAAACACACAAGATGCTACAGGACAGGAAAATAAATAATATGGTTCATGTTGTATACATTCATAGAAATGTATAATACCGTCTCATATAAAATACTGTAGGCAATAAAAAAGTATTGTATCTTATTTCTTTTCTGTAATGAATGTCTGACAAAATGCAATCAAAGTGATTATGAAACAGCATACAAAAAAACCCCAAGAAATGTGATTGTCTCATACAGTGAGAGTCTGAAAATCTGAAAAAAAGTTTACTTAAGGAGAAATGCATAAAAAGGAATGTGATAAAAAGGACTTAGAACACAGAACACTTGGTGGCAGTTTGCTTCTTGTCTATCTGAGCACATAAAATGTTGAAATTTAAGAAATTTAAAACATGAGAAATTCAGAAAATATGCAAAATATATATAAGCTCATTATCCTACAAAGTCATCAGTATCAAGAAAAAAGCAAATATTATGAAATTTATACTGAGTTCTTTTCTTTTTTTTAATTCAAAAACTAGTCTTTTGGATAAGAGAATGAAGGAATTTAAGTGGATAAATTAACCCCCTCTATCTAATAAGGGACAATGGCTAGTAAGCCATTGTCAGAGATTGTAGTGAATAAGATGGATATCAAATCTGAGCATGAATGATTTTTATATTCTTCATTATTTTAAGTGACAAAAAAAGAAAAGATATTTTTGATAAAATAGCATTTCTGCCATCAGTTGCTACTACTACATGCTTGCTACTTCAAATCAGGATCACTTCAGCCTTACTGAGGCTAACTCAAACCGCTTTCTTCTTGGCTTTGAATCACACTTTTATTCTAAGATAAGATAAAGAGATGCTGGAATGGAGCCTTTTTTTTAGCAAATAGAGCTGTCACTTCTTCAACTTTTCTGTGTGTTACAAGGTCTTTTGTATACTAGTCTATCACAATAATAGCAATAATGATAAAAGAAAATTCCCAAACATATTGCTTTATGGGGTACATTTTGTAACGAGCTTTTAAGTGCACTTTCTGCAGAATACAGCAATCAACCTGAACAAAATACCTTGCCCTTTTTATACTATAAATAATGTCAGTGCTAATTGATGGTCCTATATGTAGCTTTTCTGCAACCGTGCCAAGAAACACAGACTTTTTACCGCATACCAAAATAAACAGAATCCTGCCTCAAATGCTAGCTACCTAGCCAATATCCAGATTCCCAAAATATCCAAATACCCAAAATACCTACTCAATCTTCACAATCACGAAGGCAGTAACTCAAAAGAACACAAAGGAAAGAAATAAACAACACACTCCACCCCCCTTTCAAAGGTTTCCAGGGGTCTCTCTATGATAACAGGTTACAAACAGAAAACACTGCTAATGATGCAATCTTGTTTCCGTCTTTGTTTTAAGACTGTGAAAAAAGCAGTGTTTCAAGAAGCTCTGAGGTGATTTCAAATGTAGCTTGAGATACAGAGAGGATCAGTGCACCAGATCTTCTTAAAAGAGGATTTATTCACGCTTGCTATAACCCAAAAGACATTAAAAAACACTTTTTGTGTGTGAAAATTCTTGTTAATTACAACCTAATTTTTCAATGATTACTTTGTTTGGCATCTCCAAAAAAAGGCTCAAGGTCTTAAAAGAAATGATAACTCAGTGGGCAATTTATCAGAAAAGAAGGATTTCCCCCCCTCTTTTTTGCTACTTACCATGCATAATTAATATGTGACAATATCCAGAATGAGTTCCCTAAAACAATTCACAACACATCTCCAGTGACCTGCTAATCTCTATATAATGTTTTTAGAATCTGGAGGTTCATCAGTCTCTCTGTGCTTGCACACTCATCTCACGTAGAAGCAAAGAAGGCTGCAGAACATAATTTATTATTCTGCATCACATTTCACCATGCCCCTTAGCAGCTACTTGATACATTATCAAGATAAATGCAAGCAAGCAGGAAAAAAAAAAAATGTCTTTCCTCCTCCCCACCCTAGGATGCCCCAAAGACTAAGAACCAATTGTAATCTTTTTTTCTTCTTCTAACCAGGCACTCAAAGTGAAAGCAAACCTTGACCAGGTTATTATTTCTATAGAGTTTGAATGACTTTTTTCATCTCTGCATGACAAATACATCCACAAATAAACATGTAGTGCAGTAACAAGGGCAATGTCTGGAACACTTAAGAGCTAAATTACTTTCAAGCCATGCAACATGTCATTTTTCTTCCACAAATATAATAATAATCACTGCTGGCATGGTGTGTCTGCCCATGAACACATACGCCCCAGGAGAAGGGGGAGAAGGAAACCTTCCCATGTCATCTGAGAGCATGATAAGTGACAGAAACTTTATAGCTGCCCCTTTCTTTTAATTACCTTGTATGTATGAAATAAAGACTTGTTCTGCATTTAGGAAAAAAAGTATGTTTGTAGGGCATCTTCCGGAATTCTCCACTGCTATGTGTGGTCAAGCATCCGGCATTCCTTGCCCTATAACCCTGTCCACTGCACTTGCAGGTTTGCTTCACAGTCACGGACTTCACTGTCTGTCCTGGCAGGCACAAGTAAGGGCCACGCTTAGAATATTTAGCAGCCGAGGCTGGTACAGGATTCAGTCACCGGGCTGTTCAGCACTGTATCCTATAACGAGCCCTGTTCACAAGGCTGCCGTGATCTCAAGCTTCCAGAAGTACTTCAAGGTGGGAGCTATACCACACAAAACACTATGCTGTTCAATACCTCTTTACTTTAAATTGTATTTCTCCGTGACACCAAAATGTGTAGATAAGTAAAGCATAATAGCTAGAGTTTTTTTTCTGATACTTTGAAAATTGTACATTGGGTTTACTGCTTTATTTATTTTTTTCATTTATTAACAGGCATCAGGCTATAAATTTATTTCCACCAGGGTAATATAACAGCTAAAAAAAAAAGTGGGAGGATTAAAAAAAAAAAAGAATGAGATGATTCCACAGTTCTTGGGGGAATGCTCAGAGTGTATATCAAACAAATGGCCAGTAATTCATTCCTTTAAATTTCTGTCATCAACAGCATTAAACGACTATTTACTATGTCAGGTTGCCCCATAATAGGAGGAATTCCAGTGCTATACCAGCAAAGCTTACTAATTAATTATTTTATGTTATTTTATGTTATGTTATTCCTAAAAAGCATGCCCAAGCCACTGCAATCTACCACAAAATGTACTGGCAGCTAGGAAGATTGGTAGAACATTTCCCTCTTCACTCAGTAAGCAGGTGGTAGCACATTCTGTTTTCTTTTTGCTGCTGATCGCAGCCTAACATTTTAAAAGGCAGGTGTAACATGACCACTGTGATCAAGGCTATACCCCTGGAAAGGTGAATATCTACCAATATTCTAAAATGACTGGTAAAAAGGATGAGTTCAAGGAGATAAAATAGCAGAGCACATGGAAATCAAAAGTGTTTATACTATTTAGCATCTGTTTAGAAAGTAATTCAGCTAGGAAATTTAGCAATGTGTGCCTGTTCAAAGAACAGCCTATTGCCAAGGTTGTAAATACAGCCATTGATACACAATTGAAATACAAGTTGAAAAATGTCTATGTGCTTTTCCATTTCATGCTTTTATTATAATGCTTTTATTATTTCTGTAATAAAATGTCTAATTTGTGGACTGTAAACATTTATGAAAGGCTAGAAGCTGGTTTATTTACAAAATGGAAGAGAACAGACTTTTGATGATTAAAATACACAATTCCAACAACAGGTCTTCCAACTCGCAGCTCAGTGAACGACTTAAAAATGTGGTTCATTCATTTCTGTACCTTATTTAACCTACTCCCAAGAAATTCAACCTCCAGGTATACATAAGGAATAACAGAAACACCTCTAAAAATAACTGCTCATCTGAAAACCATGTAAGTTCATATGTGATACATACTAAAGTGGTAAAGTTGTGAAGGAGAGGAGAAAGATTTAAAAAAAAATGCATGGGAGGGATTAGAAATAAAAATCAAGTTTTGGCAACCACTTTTATACATGCTCACAACAATGATGTTCACACTAAGCATCAAATCAACCTCCTTCATCTTATGTTTTCCTTGCACAATATAAGATCATATATCAGTCAGTATGTCCAGAATTTCTATTACTCTTTTGCAACATCTTTTATAGATAGATGTCTCCAAAATCTTTATCTTTGAACTTCCTTTTCTTTCTCAAGTCTACTGAGACTGATAAATCCGAATGTCATTTATTCAGTACAAAAAATTTTAATGAACTCTCACTAGACTTGGTACAGACATTATTCGTAACTATGGAGTTCATTAATTAATTAGAAATGAATGAAACTGCAAAGAAAGAGTTTTAAAATAAAGCAATAATTTAAAATCACTTGGATTTTTTAAAAATAGTTACAATGGATTACACAGATTAGTTTATATAATAGTAGAGATTATAAAGATTGTACTAATTTTATTAGAATGATTCTTCATAAGAGAATTATGAGAATTATGAACATTCATATTACTGCAATCTTGTTTTCTTTTATAGAATAGATATAAACGGCATTTGCTTGTTTTTAAAGGACACCAGCAGGGAGGTCCTTCATTTTACTGAAAAGTCATAGGCAAACATCCCAAAATACTGGAAAGGCCTTGACCTTTCATATCCTCATCAAGGTCATTATTTAACTTACCTATATATGCCATTGATTTGAATATATTTGAAATAAGTATTTAAGTGTTTTGAGTGTAAATGGTTGAAATCCTCTGGGATAAAACTGTATTGTAGCAACATATTGGTTTTTGCCATTATGAAACAAAATTGATTCAAGATTTCACTGGGAAGTTACACTTGATATACATATTTTATATAAGCATGTACACACACGCACAAAACATTTTTTATGAACTCTAAAAACATACTTATTAAAAATAAAGATTAATATTCTAAAATAATATTTAGGAATTCCAAAAGTATTTTGAAAAATCATGTAACCCCTTTAATTCAAAATCCAATGGAACAATACTACATGGTGAAAGCACTTTTGTTTCCTTATTTATCCTGAAGTTATCAAACGTCACAGACATGTTATCAATTAAATTCTGATTCTATCTTTGTAGAACATTTTAAAGGATCCATTTCACAGCAGGAAAGAGAAATACCCTTTGTAAAAAATATAAAATAAGTACTAAGTAACTAAACCTATAAAAATAAGAAACAACTTACTTTCCAAATTATGATGATGTAAAGGTAGGAAAACATCAAAATATATGCAAAAATAATGCGCTTTGTACTTTTTTTGTCCCCACAATTACCTAAATAACATACATTAAAAGAACACAATGTTTTGAATTATGGCAGGATATCTCTACAATACTCAAATACAAATTGTTTCTCCATCTGGTTTTGACATGAGCTGCATTTGTGTATCTGAGAGAAAAACTTGGCACATACTTCTTCCCAAATTCTTAACATTATCTGAGTCTGAGACAAAATTGCTAGTGTTTGAATTGCTGATTGTTTGCTTCACTAATTTATCTACACATTACTCACATCACAGAGTCTATACAATTGGTGCTGAAAGTTCATATGAACCTCCATAGATCATGAGATAGTAAGAATCATAGAATGCTTAAGGCTAGAAGGGACCTCTAGAGGTCATCTAGTACAACCCCCCCACACACACTCAGGGCCACCTAGAGCACGTGGCACAGGGCTGCATCCAGGTGGGTCTTGAAGATCTCCAGAGAAGGAGGCTCCACAACCTCTCTGGACAGCCTGTCCCAGTGCTCTGTCACTCACACTGTTAAGAATGTTTTTTTCCTTAAGTTCCTATGGAACTTTTGATGCTTTAGTTTGTGGCCGTTTCCTCTAGTTCTGTTGGTAGTCACCACTGAAAAGAGGTCAGCCCCATCCTCTTCACTCCCTCCCTTGAGGTATTTATAGAGACTGATTAGATCCCCTCTCAGCCTTCTCTTCTCCAGGCTGAACAGGCCCAGCTCCCTCAGCCTCTCCTCATAGGGCA